>CM066732.1:76730686-76968186 GCA_033961575.1 Aselliscus stoliczkanus
CCAGCCTGGCAAGGGAAAGGTCCTGTGCCTCTAGGGAGCTCACAGCCCTGGCCTGGCTGCCAGCCTCAGGCTGCACAAGTGGCCAGGACTTCATAATTGTCAGTGGGTCTGAACTCAGAGCTCGCTCTCTCTTTTACTGGCTGAGAGATGTTCTTAATTTCATTATACGTATTTTAGCATTGACGGGTACTAATAAAGGACAAGAAACTTGGTGATGCTAAGAGAGGCTTGACCTTGGGGAAGAAGAATCTATGAGTTCTACCACGTGTACTGCAGAAGCTCCAAGTACTGTGAGGATTTCAATTCCTCCACCACCACATCTGGCTATACCTCCTCCATCTCATTGTTACCACCTCCAGATCACAGACTGAAGAAAAGTGTTATGGCTGACCAACATTGTCATCTAGCCAGGAGGGGGTTAGTCCTAATCCCACACCCATACAATTGCCTCTCTGCCTTGGTAGAGCTCCCCCTCCTCCCTGCCAAAACTCTGGAAGCCCCCACTAAGAGCTAGCTCCATCAATGCCTACAGACAGAGTGCCTTGGGTAATCTGGCTTCTACACTCACTGTCATCTCTTCGGGACTGAATTTATAGCGTCATCATGTTTTTTTCTTTTTTAACTTCTAAATCTTGTTATGCTACATTCTTCTGACTCTCAAGAGCACAAGGGAAAGATACATTTTGGAAAAGTAGTTGGGGGAACCTAATTCTGTGTTCTCAATCACCCTCTCCCTCTTTCTAATTTCTAAGAGCCTATATCAAGGACATATAAACGGCATAGTAGAGAAATCTAGGCCCCTACAACCATAAACACATCTCCATATCCACCAGTCTGAAGCAACTTTCCATTAATCAAAAGTACCCTCAAATTGGCAATTGTCACAGAAGACTTAAACTAGGAAATAATATTACTATAGTTGGTAGCTTTTGGACAAAAGTGTTTGCCTTTTCTTTCAGCTCAACTCCTTCATATGTCTTCATTTTCTGGACAGCAGAGCCGCCTTAATAGGTGACCCATCTGTAGCCTTAACTTTGAGCTAGCACTGAAGTTTTCTATTTTTTTTTTTTTTTGGAGTTAGAGAGCTGACCTGCTTCAAACGTGACAGGCTGCATGCTGACCTAATCGATAACATAGCACAACCACGAGTTACTTAGCTTGTCTGCAGAAAGAAAATACATATTTAGTATAGAGAGAAGATACAAGCAATGGAACAGTTGGTTATACGTTATAGCTGGTAATAAATGAAAATATCGAGTGCATTTTAAATGATTAATGTATGAAAACTGTCATCATGTACTGTGCATTAATCAAGAAAAAATGCACACTTCCCATACTGGTTGATGCTGCAGGTCCATTGTTCAGCTTTGATAATGTGCATAATAATGCTCAGTATGACAATGAGTTGGGGTAGCTGAAAATTTAGGATGGTTTCAAGTTTGGTGTAGTATTTGGATTAGCATCTTAATCTGTGCCTTGTCAACATCATCAGTACACAAGCTATGCATTTTTTTTTCCAAAACTAGCGAAAACATGGATGCATCTTTTTATTTTTTTCCTTTTTCCTTTTTTTTTTTTTTTCAAATCAAGAATAGTGACCAAGGTACCTGCTTAAACAAATACTACCAGCATTCATTAGTTAGGATGGTTACATGTAAAAGAAATGATGCCAGATAGTAACAAATCCAAGAGAAGTTTATTATGAAAATGGCACCTGCGGATGAAAAAATTAAGTTACATAAAGACAACCATGTATGTGACATGTATGAGAATCTACAAAAGTATAAAAAGAACCCTGTTGTAAATGAAGTATGTACATTTCTGATTTGCAGCATTATCAATGGTCAATGAAAAAAAATGTTTCAAAATAAGCCAGGCACTCAGGAAGTTAGGTCCGGTTAGCTTCACACAAAACAAATGTACCATAGCTGTCACTTTGTAACGTTTTAATTTTTTTTATATATATATGTTGTAGAGTTGGTAACACTGCTAAGATTTTTACGAACAGAATATCCCTTTCCCCATTATTCAGCTACTTGGCACCAGTCTCCTCATAAAAGTTTTCATATATTTGTACAAGAAATAGTTAAAAACACAGACACAGTCTTCACAGGTAATGAAGTGTTTTTTTTTTTCATTTTGTAGTTTTAACACTATGGATTTAGACAGCAGCTGTGATTATCTGTTAGTTTAAATCACCAGAAATCATTTTGACACAACACAGAAACATTTATAAAAGGAAAAAAAAAAAAACAGCTGTCTAGCTGTTCTTTGTAGCTGATAGGTGCATTCCTTTGATTGTTCGATAGCTAGAGTAGAGCTTCCAAAATTAATCTTTAGATTTTGCGATTGGCCTTCTTCACCTTCTAAGCCTACTTAAATCCTTCAAAAAAGCTCACTATTAAAATTTGTGGCATTTAACTTCATTTTGTCATTATTCCACAGTGGTTTGGACCCACCTCATGGAATGAAGGGTCCTAGAGGAATCCACTCAACACAATGATATTCAAAAGACAGCTGAATTACTATAGTAGCATTGCACGCATAAACAAATATATATGACAATTCTATATTCCATTATACCCTCCCTTTTTGTTTTTAAAAAATGTTCGTTGACCTTTGAAATAATTTTGTGTCTCACTGGTAATTGCTTTATATATTGCTCTATCAGCCAACCTGGAAGGAAACCAAAGAAAAGCACCCACTGCTTATAGGTAGAGCACAAGGGACTCTGGGAACGTTAACAACTGAGGCTATATGGCATCAATTTATTTACTATATCTGAGCATTATTCTTCAGTGCTTTGCATTGCACTCCAGAAGAAAGAGTCATACCCAGAATTCCATGTGGGAAAAATGGCTCCATTAACCTTGAGCTAGTTAAGAGTCTTTTTTTAAATCTCTGAGAATGAAAAAGATTTGAAAGAAGGGGGAAGGAAAAATGAGGACGGAAAAGGGGAGAGGAGAAAGGGAGGGAAAGAAAGGAGAGGTCGGGAGAATATACACCAGCAAAGCAACAGCAGGAATTTTAAAAAGTGAAACGGAAGGTTCACAGACAGAAGCAGCATAGGGGTGACATTACAGAGGAAGGCCACCACACAAAAATCACTAACCCCCAAGAATCACTGATTCACTAGGACTGCAGGAATGGGACTGGACCACTCCAGACTAGAGATAGAGCACAGAGAAGACAAAGGACAAAACAACTACATTAGCTTAGTATATACTGCATATAGAAACACACATTGAAACTGCAATGGACGACAGCCAAGGACACATACACACTGCACACATTATAGTTCTCACATCTGTTATTAGATGCCTTAACAAACAGCTGCCAAAAATGGAGTGGAAGAAGAATTTATACTTGACAGTCATTTGGAGTGTTTGACACTACACTGATTTCTGGCAACAAAGACAAAATAGGATATTTTTTTCTTTTTCTTTTTCTTTTTTTTTTGTACTTAATGTGCAGTTTTCAGTTGCAGTTATCTGAAGCTTATTAACCCATTCTTTAGTTTTAAACCGTTATTGGTTCCAACCTAGAAATAAGAGAAGCAAAGGGAAAAAAAAAAATTCCATCAAATCAAATCAGTCCCCCAAAATACAACCTTCCTTTTTTAGCAAGCAATGAAAAAATTCAAAAACATGTTAAATATTTTTCCTTCTTTTACTCCGAAGTGTTATTGAAGTTGCAAGAATTAGCCTCAGTTAGACTGAGGGGAAAAAAAAAAAAAAAGCTCAACAAAAGGCAGTATGTACCTAAACTGCTCCTCAAATCAGTTTGATTGAGTTTTCCAAAAGCCCCTTTAAAAAGGGCTTTAGTGACCCATTAAATTTAATGTGAGGCTATGTTTGTTAGTTGGGAGGTAAAAAATTTTAAGTCCTGCAGCAAACGTTAATGAGGGTTCTGTCTTAACTAACCAAGGAGACTGCAGCAATGGACTCCAGACCAGGACAGAACACATTTTTTTCCCAAAACCCAGCCCAGGAGCTGCATTTTGTATGAAGACATTACGGATTAATAAATGATAGCACCATGGTTTTAGAAATTAAGTTAATGTTTCAGTAATTAACATTTAGTCCAACTGTTTTTTTTTTAAACATTCTAGTCACAGGCCAGAAATTAAGTTTAAGAACCCAAATTATTTTTTATGTGCAAGTAAGAAAATCTTAAAATCTTAACCATAAAAAGAGAATTAAATTCTGCATAAAATTCTAAAATACTATCCCCCTATTTTAAAGGAATTAGGAACAAAAACAAAAACCACCCCATTTCATTTGACTTAGTCAAACAGGGTACATTGTTTATGCTTGTCTCTCTTTCAATCTTGATCATATCAAGATCTTTATGAAGAAAACCCAATGGTTGTCACTTGAGAAATCTCTTGACCACAAGACTGAGTATTCTATGGCAGAGGCATATACACATTAAAGACATCTTAATAAAGATGCAAAGGAAAGCAAAAACAACCCAATACACATCTTAGAAGAAGACAAAATGGCACGCAACTGGCCATCTGACCCTCTGAAGGCCAAAAATAAACATATCTTTACAGGAAAGAATAAGTCAAGTTAACGAAAGAGGGGATGGGATGGGGACCGTCCTGTTGAGAGAAGACGCTGACCTGCTCAAATTCAAAGTGCTAGAATTAAAGGTCTAAACGAAAACGCCGACGATGCCTCCGAGCGGAGCCCGCTCCCGCGGGGCGCGCCTCAGTCCTCCTTGCGCTCCAGAGTCTGTGCCGCGTGGATGCCGTTGCTGTAGACGGGGAAGGGCAGCGTGGAGAAGAGTCCCTCGGCCGTGGTGAACACGTTGCCGGCGGGCATCTGCGTCAGGCTGGCGGCGCTCACAGCGCCGCCGAACGGTCCGGACATGTTCAGCCGGTGCACGTGGTGGTAGAGCATCTCCATGGGCGTCTTGGGGTCGAGGCCGAAGCCGGGGCTGTTAACGTCCACGAAGTTAACAGCGTGCGCGTTGGGCAGCAGGTTGCTCTGCATGGCCAGGGTCACCTCGGCGGGCGCGTAGCGGATGGTGCCCGTGGTGTAGACCCTCTGCGCGGCCGTGCTGGTGGCCGCCAGGGTCCCGGTCACCCTGTGCACCAGCGGGAGCACGACATTGCCCGCCTGCAACCTCTGCAGCGCCTCCAGGTCCCCCGTGTACAGCAATGAGTTGGACGCGCTGGGGCCACCCCCGCCGCCGCCGCCGCTGCTGCCACCTCCGGGGTGCTTGTCCCGCGGGGACGCCGAGAGGGGGGGTGACAGAGGGTCGGAGGCCACCGGAGCCAAGGCCGCGGTGGCAGGGGCGCTGAACTGAGTCTTGCGCGCGGCTGCGCCGTCGGCGCCGGGCGGGGTGAGGACGGAGTCAGGGATGGCCACGTGCAGCCCTCCGCTGCCCCCGCTGCCCTGCGGGGACGGGAAGTGCTCGGAGGTGGGGGGCTTGGTCATGCTGTAGGGGGACTCGTTCCTGGAGATCTCGCGGTTGGGGGGGTAGTTCCAGATGCTGCTGTCGTTGTCGAAGTTGATGGGTTCCGAGATCTCCGTCTTGATCTTGAGCACTGAGGCACTGTTGGGGGAGGACAGCAGCCGCGGGGGCTCCACCAGGCCGGCATCCAAGCCTCCGGGGCTGGACGCGCTGGACAGGCGCCGGCGGCTGGCACTGCCGCCCTTCTGCCGTTTCCGCCTCTTCTTGCGCTTCTGGTGCTTGCTGGACGCCTGCGCGCCCGCCTCGCCCGCGCTGTCGGAGTCCTTGGCGCTGTCGGACGTCAGCGACTCGCAGTTCTGCAGCCGCAGGTCCGACTCACTCTCCACGTAGCGCTCCACCTTGATCTGCATCGGGCCCAGCGCCCCGAAGCTGTCCTCGCCCGTCTTGGGGTTCTCAAAGTCCGAGTGCTCGAAGCTGTCTTCGCTGTCGCGGCTGTCTGGGTTGCTGGAGCTGGGGCCGTCCTCATTGCAGTTCATGTCGTTATCGCACGTGTTGCCCGACTTCTTCCGGTCGGGTTCCGGGTCTTCGCTGTTCTCCGACTGGTTCCCCTTCTCGTCGGACTTGGAGTTTTCGTTGTCCTCTACTCGGGGCCAGCAGCCGGGGTGGCGGGGTGGGGGCGGAGAGAGGAGACAAAGGAGACACCACATGAGCAGGGCAAGACCCACCTCTCATTTGCTGGGGGAGGGTTCTCTGTGTGTGTGTGTGTGTGTGTGTGTGTGTGTGTGTGTGTGTGTGTGTGTTGGGGGGGGGGTGTTGTCTTACCCCATCCTGAGCTTCCCGATCACCTTGCTTACTTAACGCCTGGGCTTTCTATCTCCCGAGGGCCTAGATTACAAATCATGTAACTAATTTGGCCTTGGCGTCAGTAGCAGAAGAGGTCGCGTTAGAAGAGGCATAGGATTTCTTTTGCAGCTGTAAAATTCTGTGAGCTCTGTGCTCCCTGGCTCTATGTGTGAAGGGGTTTGGGGATTGGAGGAAAAGTACATTTTTCTATTAACTTTCCTGTGCTCCGAAGAACTACTCAAAGTCTACTTCTCAAAATAACTAGAAAAGGGAAAGCATGGATTTGTTCTGCAGAGATTCAAAAAAATGAGGTAACAATCCAGCACCCTGAAAGAGTCATTTACCAATAGTATTAAGTGTCCACTTCAGGGGCTCAATTTCAGCTTGGTGAGGGTGTGAATATTTGGGGTGCAAAGTCCCAGTCTGCCTTGGAGCATCAGCAGAGACAGCCCTGCTATCTGCTTGAGGTAAAGAGGCCAGAGCTAATGATGGGGTTATGGCAGGGCTGACATTAAATGATTGCTCAATCAAGCGATCTCTCTGTAGATTTGTGTACGTACATACATTTATACACTACAGTATACTTATGTCACAGCATACATACAGAGGGTGCCAAAAAAAATGTATGCACGTTTTAAGAAAGGAAAAAGACTGCATTAAAATTACACTGATGGTAACCACTTTGAGCACCTCTTGTAATTGCACAAGTCAAACGTGACTTGTATTCATCTTTTGTTATTGGTATATATATTGAGTATTACAATTTTAATATAGTTTTTTTCCTTTCTCAAAATGTGTGTACATTTTTAGCACCCTCTGAATATGTATATATTTATACATATACATGCATATATATATTTATACACCACCACATGTTATGTTATATTACATACAATATGTATTATATATATATATATATACATACACATATATATGTGTGTATGTACATATGTGGTGGTATATAAGTATATGTACATATGTGTGCAGAGAGAGGTACTCAATAATAACTCGATGTGCCATATGTCTCTCCACAAAATCTGACCAGTTTCTGTGCTCTGATGATGGTTTGGCCGTGGCCCACCCCTTGCGTTTGGAAAGGCAAGCCATAATTGCAGAACATGGTGAAGTGGTAATACCTGTAATACCTGAGGTGTCTTTAGAGTCTGATTCAGAGTCAGATGTCTCCGAGGATTCTGAAGTTTTCTCTGGCAGGTGGGGGAGCTGTGCGATATCCATTGGTGTGTCCTTGTACTCTGGATTACTGTGAGGGAGGGAGGCATTTATCAGGAATGCAGACACCCATTCTGTATGGTTTGCTTTTGTCCATCTTCTTCCCACTTCCTTGCCCCAAACTTTTGGAGTTTAGAGAGTTTACAAGAACTAAACATGAAATCATTTCTCAGTTCATCGCAGTACTTTTATAGAAGCTTGAATTTTATATGCCGGGGTACAGGTGCACCCTGGTACAGTGATTGAATATCTGAATGCTACATGAAAGCCACTAAAAGACCTTTAAATAATCAGGGACCACTGGGGGCTAGGGAACTGTTCTGCCTGACACTCCTCCCAGTATAACACCTGGAGAGAAGCGAGGATGAGAAGTACTCTCAACAATTCACTCCCATACCTCCTGGTGTGCCCCGTCTTCTCTGGGCTCCTAAAGAGTCCATGGCCTCAGTACCCTTGTCTTGGCTCCTTGATGGAGCTTCTTAGTTGTTCAGATGGCTCCAAAGCTGTGGGGGGTGGGGGAAGCGCCCTGAGCGCATTAGCTCTGACAGATGCACAGGTGCACCTTGGGATGCATGGATTATGGCTACTGAACTGTCAACACACCCATTACAATCACATTTTTATCTGCTCATGTGGTGTACACCTGTGGCTTGTTAGCTGGGAATCTGATTGCAGTGGGGAGTGCCCCAGTGTGATAGAGGCCCTAACAGAAGGGATCTAACCCCATTTGCACAAACATGCTTAATTTTTGTTCTATTTTTAAATTCAGAATGAAGCCTCTTCTGGAAGAGAGAGAGTATTTGGTCAATTTGAGTGAGCTGTGTTCTAGGAATGCCACTCCAAGGCTGGCCCAATGTAGGAGCTGCATGGGTTACTATACTTTGAAGACACAAGGAAAGCCTCATGCCTCAAAATGGAAAAATGCCTCTTCTATCCTTTCATGATGGTTAGCCAACTAGAGACTTACACTAGATGATTACTGACTCATTTGCTAATCTCCAGTGAAATTCCTATATTAAAGGGTCACTGTTTCAGTAACTACTCTCAAACTGCAAATGTCCCTGGGAGGGTTAATTCACCAAGATGGATTATCAAGGCTTTTACTCCTTAGTGTGAATTAGCTTCAGCAGCCGAGCTTTCTCTGGATAATCAGATGAGACTAATGGTGGGAAGGTAGCTTTATCACTAATGCAGTCTCTGAGTACTCTTAAGAGCCTGTAATTCTATCAAGCATTGTGAGGGAATGGGAAGAAGCCTGAGGAGCAATAATTTCATAACAGGGAAGCACAAGCCTGGATGGGCCCCAGAAGTGAGGGATTCTGGGCAGGAAGAGGGAGCATGAAAATATTGCTCAGGGAAGAACAAAGGACAAGAATGTGGAAAAGAAAAACAAACTTCAATAGTTACTGTTTTGGCAAGGCCAAGTCCTTCTCTTACTTCTCTAGCATATAGAAGTGATACCAATGAGTGGTAGACTTGGTGGAGTTTCCTCTGTTAAAGCCCATCTATATTAGCCTCCTTTGGTCCAGCTGACATAGGGGTTCACAAGTCACTTGTTATCCAATTGAAGTCTTTTATTGTTGGAAGTCGGGGTCAGTCTTTAGCTCAGCTGAAACAAGTCTAGCTCTTGAGCCTAAAGACTGCTCTTTGGTACCCCAACTGATTCCTTCCTCTCCATATGGAATTACATGGACTAGAATCACCAAACGCTCATGAGCTTGTACCGTGTGGTCCTAAGCTAGACCAATAGTGTTGATCCAAAGTTGCGTCGACTGACTTCTCATTAACCCTTCTCACTCCCTCCACTAGGGGGCAGAATAGGAAGTCATGAGGCTGATGAGGCAGTAAGAAAGATCCAGATAGGAAGAATTACCCTGAATGGGAGTAACAACCATATAGATTGCTTTAGTACCCTGGGCTACATCAGCATGGGAAACAGACATTGTCTCATCCCTGTTAACAATGTCTAATTCTTAATAATGGTCTCCTTGGTACAACTCCGTTTTTGCCTAGCAAAAGATTGTCAGTGCCACAGTACCTTATTCTATTTTCTCTTTGACATGTAAGTTTTTATAACCTTCTGCATGACATGCTGCCACTGTTTCATAACCTCTATGGAAAAGGATTCCTTGATATCAGAACCCATCTTGAACATAACACAAACACACGATTCACGAAAATCAGGCCTTGGTGAAATCCACATAAATACACATACCTTTAGAGAGAATTAATGTAGAGTAGAAGAGGTCAAGAAAGGGAAAAGAAAGTAGATAAATGAAGACTCTTTAAAGTGGTGCACATTAAAGCCCTCTCTAGAGCAATAATCATTAGCGTCTGATTGATATGCTATTGGTAGCAAGCACATTCATGCCTTCAAGTCATCACGGACGTGCGCGAACACACTCTGAAGGGTCAGTGTGCTGATGAGCCATGATTGTCAGCATCTCAGCTCCATTTGGCTGTCTCAAAGAAAAATGGGATTCAAGTACTCCCTGTCTAGATTATCAGCCAAAGGGCAACAACTTCCATTCATAAGTCTGACTGGAAGTTTTCCTGCTCAGACTTTGCTTGGTGGCTTTAGGCCAAGAGAAGCCAAGGAGTGGAATGACAGTGGTGGGAGGCAGCCAGGCCGAACATTCGGATAGCTTCATGAGGGATTGGTGGAGAACCTCCCGGAAAGCTTGCCCCCAAATGCCGACCACCCAGGCTGTTAGTCTTGGTTAGATTTTTTGCTAGTTTGAATCCAAAGGCAGAAAGTGAAGAAGGATTGAGAAATTGGTGTTGCACAGTAGAATTTAGGAAGCTTCTGAGCTTGGCCACATTTTTGGATGTAAATTTGAGGACACGTTAAAACAGCTGTAAAAGTTGCCTGAAATCACACAGCGGGCAAAAGAAAATTCATTTTTATACTGATATTGTCTTGATTCTAACAAAGTAGCGCACTTTGCTTACCAAACCCTATGTCATATCAAACCCTATGTTATATGCTGGAGGTTTCAATGGGGTGGAATACAGGGGACTATAATGTACCCTGCCACTTCTTTTTCACCCCCTTTTGCTTAATTTTCACAAGTACTGGAATGTGTGGGGAGAAAGAGATGCTTTTGAAGGCTTCAGCATTAGGCAAACGTTTCTGTTCTTTTAATGGCCTGAGTATTTGTGGGGAAACCAAAGCAACTTCTGCAAAGCTGCCCAAACGTTGACAGACCAAGAATTATTGAGAATGTTGTGAAGTCCCTTCCAAAATAGCTTTGATCTTTTCACATTTCTTTGAACCGTGTGGAAAGAAAAGCAGAATTCCCACACAATTCCACGCCGGATATTGTCAGAAGATAATACAACATGTCAGTTATTAACCATCGGGCTGCATACTTTATAGCTGAGACAGAAATGAAAAAGAATTAGAAAATATACCTAAGAAGGTAATTCACCCAGATGATGTTCTTCTCATTTGCGTTCTTGGCATTAATAGCTATGGTGGCACTAGACTGTATCCAAATATAGCCTCCGTTCTTCTGCATCCAGCGATAGTACTTTGTCACACACTGGCCCTTATTCAGCACTGGGGGGAAAAAACAAAACAGAAGGCACTATGTATTAAGACTGGGGCCAGATGATTGTCATCTCCACAAAACCTCCAGCTTACAAAGGGGAGGTCCCACGCCAAGCCGGGGTGCCCCTCTGTATATTTAATGCAGAAATGCCATTAGCAGGACAAATAAAATCAACAATTCAGTGGAGTGGCAGCTCCTGAGCCAGCAAGGGTTACTAGTTACTAGCATTTGTAGCAACACCTTGTTCCACTTTGGGCAGCCATGGTGTGAAAGAAAGGAGAAAGGGATTACAAATCTTTTTGGCTCACAGAACACCTAATGCAGTGTGGATACTGTCAATGGGTTTGACGTCAGATGATAACAAAGGCAAATTTATATGTGATTTATTCATAGCTTCGAGGTAGACCTCTTTGAGTTTCTGGATATTTGAATGGTTCCGAAGATGCTTTACCCCTCTGTCTTTGATCGTTCACCTCAGTGTGAGCAATATCAACCAGCGTCTTTATGCATCTGTTCCTTTTGATCTTGTGTAACAGAATTTACAGTCCACGTATGAACTAAATTTACATTGGTCAGTCAGGGGAAATTCTGGGGAGGCTTTACAGAATGTTGGAACAAAATAAATTCCCCAACCAAATCAGAGGGAAACGCTGGCCTAAGGGAGGCACAGAATTGACTTGGCTGGAGCCAAACAGAGTGACAGCTCCACACAGATTCTGAAATATGGCCCCAAATGAAGGAACAAGTAAAAACAATCAGTAATGTGAAACGGTGCCATTAAATACCCACTGAAAGAGGGCTTTAAAATGCAGATGTTAAAAATGATACTTTAACCAAAATCTTGCCAAGTCGAAATTGATTTGATTTGTATCTGGGTACTCCTGAGCTAGTAAAAGAGGGAAGTGCAGTAAATCATCCCCTGAAATAAAGTGCTAAGGATGGGAATGGTTTCAAAGGATGCCAGAAACGTGCAAAACCTGCTGTTACGACTTGGATAAGGATGGCAGCGGCTCCACACCCCCAGAAGTACGCCAGCCGGCTGGCCACTAGAGGGCAGTGTGCACTCGTCCACGTCTCCCACTTTTGGCATGTCCTTGTCTCCGTCTGCTAAAATGAAAAACCTCTAACTGCTGTAATAAATTTGGCTAAATTAGCTGCTAAATGGTTATCTCAAGTAATATGTATTTGCATTAATCATCTTGCTCTAAACCAGAACAAGCCAGAGTCCTAAAGACGTAGTAAATTCATATTGTCCATTTAATTACGGCTAATAAGTGCTTCATATACAATAGTTTCATGAAGTACATTTTGATTTTTTTGTGTGAGGCGGGGGGGAGTGGATGAGTAAAGGGAAGTCACTTTGGAAAAGAGCTGTGTTTAAGGCTGTTGAAGATCTTCCCGTCATGTCTGAGTCACTCTTCCTGCCTCCAAAAGTGATCAAAAATCAAACCTCCATATATTATATCCATAAACATGGAAACTTTGATGCTTTTTCTCCCCGTTCCTCCCTATTTCTCACAATACACTAAATGGATGGTTGTAAAATTGAATAATTACGTCCGACCGGTTGCTTGAAAAAGCTTTGCACTGATGAGTGCTTCAAGTAGTGGCAAGTTCTATTCTGAAACTATTCAGCAGTTTAGGGTATTTTTAAGGCCCAGAACTGTCATCTTCACTTGGTGGCAAGACTCCACAGGTAGCATTGTACTCTCCTTTTGTAGGCAATTGTTAAGTTCTGCCATTCTGCATGCATGGCTTCCCAGGCTACAAAACTGTGTGGTGAAGCTGAAAGCAGTAAAATCCTAACTCTGCCATACAGCTCTTCTGTCAAACCATTGTTGCATGCAGCAAGATGTGCTTTTATTCAAATCATCTCACCCCGGTTAACTATTAATAGAGGAGCGATAGGTTATGAAATTCTGCCCACTATTTTCACAGAGGAAACTTAGAGCACCCCCCCCCCCCGCCCCGTCAAGGATTGCTGTATAATTCTATTGGCTGTGTATCTGGAATAAGGAATAATTTCAAATGGCTCTAGTAAATTTAACAAAGCAAAGAGACTAAGAAGCCCCTTTTTCGTAGCACATGAAGGAAACATTGAGATGGTATGCCAGATAGAAGGGGTCAAAGTGAGAAAGGAAGTACAGTCTAATTAGAATGTGCAGAATCAACATAAAAATCATCCCCTCTTCCCAATACTTTCTCTTGCTTAAACAAACAAACAAACAAACAAACAAACAAACATCCCAATTCTGAAATGCATAGCCAGCAAACATCTGCCTCCCTGCTGGGATCTATGTATGTGCTGTGAAGGGGTCGAAAGGCTGATTTGCTAAAAGACATTGTGGTGTCATCTTTTTGAGTTGAGGCAGGATGACTCTGGGTTTGATTAAGTGCATCTGTGTTTCCTGAGACGATAAATACAAATTTATGGAAGCCCATGAATACATTAACACAGCCTTCTTTATCACCCAGGCCACTGGCCACCTAGCAAAGACACGAGACCTAATGAAAGAGAGTCAGACCAGGTAAATTTTGATGTGGGGAAGTGGTTATGAAAGACTGACAAGGAAGGGAACCTCTAAGGGGTTCTTTGGGTAGTCAGGAGCTATTGGAGTGCCTTAAGTTACTGTGGCAAATGCCAGAAAGTAGATCTGGGAGCCCATCATTGGTCAGCTGAAGGGAAGTTTGATCTAATCCAATTGATTTACGCTGGGCCAGCCTGACACACAGAATTCTTAAAAGGTAAACATTCTAGTGTGTTCTTAGACCAGGACTGTTTCCTGAGGATGAGTGTTTTCTGAATGAGACCCCCGTGTGTCAGTGTGAATCTATGTAACTAGAGATATGGCACTGAGCTCCCACAATGGCATAAAATGATGACCAAAAAGTCGGTCCCATAAAAGAGGTCATGAGGGAATTTTGCTTCTTTCAAAATGAACATAGAGTCATTTTTTTTTCTTGGGGGTCCAGAATATAAATTTATGACTTTGGGATGAAGTTTCTTTCTTTTTTCTTTTCTTTTTTTTATATCATACTAGCAAATCATTTGGATCATTCCAGCTGTGCCAGAGGCAGGATCTGACAGCTTTTCCTGAGCTCATGTGGTCCTAATCAGCTCAAGAAGAAAAGCCACCTTGGTGCCAGTTTGAAAGGGATTTTCAGTTTGTAATAAATTAGACAACTTGACAAACACAAAAACTCTTTTGATTCTCTTTAATCCAGTGGCTGTTGTTTTTATTTTTGAATTTTAGCTTAAGATAGAAAGAAATGAGAGGACATTTTTGAGCCAGTCTATTTCATAAAATCTTTTTTGTGGGGAAAAGCAACAATCAGCATGATGTAAATCACTTGTTGTGGGAGTCCTTAAAAAAAAGTCCGTTGAAAAGAGATAGATACTCATTAAACCAATGAGCCCAGGAGTAAATTCGTAACAATGTGCTCCAACTATAGAGAGGAAGCAGAGAGACAGGAAATATATATGTGGGATATCTTTTTAATCTTATGTCATGATGTGGTCAGAGTACTTCTAACACATAACCTGGCATCTTCTTTTTGATTTATCCCAAAGTTTCCTTTTTGCTTTCCAAAATTTTTGGTAACACAGCCTGTGTGCCCCTCGTTGAATTCACTGATTACATCATACCATGCCTAGAATTTGTTTTTAAAAGTTGTGCTATTGGAATTCGTTTTTATTTAAGGATCTCAAAACATTTAAATGGTCTTTTACTTTATAGGGTAAACGTGAATATGTAAGGAGGATGGGTACATATTTCCTGGGTTCACTTACAGTCTCACATCGTCTCAGGTGTATTGTGAATACCTCTGCTACCTCACAAAACTTGTTCCTTTTAGCTCTGAAGCCTAGGGTGTAACCAATCACTTTAGGCTGCCATTGCTCTGAGGAAAACCATGAAGCTGTCATCATGGGCGCCCTATCTTCCAAGCTAAAGGTGCCTCTGAGTTACAAACTGTGCTTTTCAGAGGACAGAGGTGACCCCATTGTGAGAAGAATATATTAGAGATAAAGAGCCTTAAATCCTCCTGGTTGAATTGTTCCAGCTGTGTTCATTTGACAATTTTTGGTGATCAGCATCAACACACCGTCCACCCGTAACTGTGAAGGGAGTGGCAAATACAGTTCAATCAAAAGAAAACTGCAGGGAGCTTATGTTTTAGATTGAACACGTGACCTTTTATGTCAAATAATTTCCACACCCCACCCCACCACACCAAATACTGGACGCTCAATTTTATTGACAATCTTTCTAAAAATGTTGCCTGGACTCTTGATTTGAGCTTCCTGGTAAGGATACCAGAAATGCACTGCTTGTAGAGAAAAGCAACTGCCCCCCAAATCTGAAAACCCCTTTTCCTGAAGCAAACATCCATGGCTCTACAGTTATCAACAGAGGCCATTTCAGTTTTCTTTGGGAAAACTTTGTCCACAGAGATAGGCTGATGACTGAAAGGACATAAAGGAAGTCTGTGTCTGTGGCAAGAACATCATTCTGTTAGTAAATCAAAACAAATCAGTCCAAGTTTGCCTTCAGAAATATGGAGAATAAAAGAGAACATGGTCTCTTCCTGTTGGGCTGTTCAACAAAATCAAAGCCAAAGGCTCTAAATAGTGAGTTACTTGTGTCTTAAAAAGAAGGAAGCAGTCTAATTCAGTTTGAAGAGGAGATGGAGAACACATATCAAAAGCGGTCTTTTACCAAAGTATCTCACAAAAGGACATTTTAGTAGTTTGCATATGCATTAAAAAGCTGCAATACTTGGTGTATTCAGGTAAGTATAGAATAAATAGGAAATGGTGAGATCATCAGAGAGTTTCCACTTCACATTCACACAGCTGAACAAAGAGCTTCATTATCGTCATGGTGACACAAGGACGCATCTGCAGGGCCATTCACCCCTCCTTGAGGTACCTTCATCAATGGCTGTGGAGCATGGAGAGCAGAAGCCTTGTGCTAGAAACTCAAAAATTATTTTTGAATTCACTAAAGTGAAGTGTGTGTGTGTGTGTGTGTGTAAGGGGTGTATGTGAGAATCCCACTTTCTACTTAATACCACAGTTGGGTGCTTAGCTGTAGCCACTGCTTCTATTTCTACATTCACAAAACTGGCAGATGAAACATGAAAAAGAATACTGACTCTTTAATCTCTGCTTTTCCACCTAAGGCCCAAGGCAGGCTGACAGGGAACTTCATTCTGGAAACAGGACTTTTTTTTTTTTTTAAATTCTGGATTACTTTTCCCTCTGCTTTTGAAAACTATGGGCTTATAAGGGGAGTGAACCTGACATAGACTTAAAACAGGATCAAGTTTCTTTATCTAAAAAAGTTACAGTCCTTGATGCTTCCAGGAAGGTCATTTTCAAAACCCACAGGACAAACAGCATTAGAGCCAGAAACTGTGCATTAAGTGCTTTATTTACTTGCAATGGAGACAGTTTTTCATTTAGAATTGTTCATAGGATCAACCAAGGCTTTGATGCCGTGCAGACTTGCCTATAGATTTTGCAATTAGTGAGCTAGATGTCTTAAATAGCAGGCATCCACAAATTGGTTTTTAGGTTTTTCTTTCTTTTTTTTTTCAAATCTATGTGCTGAGCAATATTTGGTAAAGTTTAATGATATTTGATACTTAATCTGAGTTATGAGCTTAAGGACAGAAGACCTGTGGATATTTTGTGAATGGCTATGTATCATCTATGGATTTTCCCCCTAATACACTAATGACAGGCCCTGCCTGAATTGCTATCTGCATGATTTATAACCTCAGAAGAGGTTTTTTTCCTATACCCCGACCAACGAATAGATTTTTATTAACTGTTAATACTGAATCATGCAGAAAACTTTGCATTGATTTAGAACATGTCAATTTGTTAAGTTTAAAAAATAAATTTCCCTTTTCTCCATGATAATGCACTGAATTGGAGGCCAAAGCTTTTAAACACTGATGGTATCATGTTCTAGGATAGGAAGGATCAAAGTAATTGTTGGCATGAGTGACATCTGAGATCTCAGATATTTTTTTCAAGCTGTTTTCAGTTCAGCCAGGGAGCTTCAGTCCCCCTCATCTCTGCCCTTCTCGACCTAAAATAGTTAAGGACACAGGACTTTTTTTTAGCCCCATGCCTTCTTTTTTCTGCAGGGATTTTCTATATAAACGAGAAGCAGTGAACTCTACAGCATGGAAGTAAGGGAAATTTATGGCTAGGAAACAAGGGAAATGGTGGATTGATTCACTCATTCACTAAATATTGTTCTGAATGCCTACACTGTGCCAGGCACTGGGGGATAGCTAAGTGGGCAGACTCTGTGGTGGGCCTTTCTTCCTACAGTCGTCTCAATTAGTCACAGTAATTTCAATTCCCTTGCCAGTGACTGGTTTAAGTTTGGAATATGATGGAAGTACCGGACAATGAGATGTAAGGGAAGTGTCTCTACTGTGAGATATTGTTGGAAAAGTTTCTTTCATTTTGAAACAGGATTTGCTTCTATTTGCCTCTGAATGGGAGGCAGATAGGTGTCAGTCATTTTCACTAAGAAATTTATAACCATGATAGGCATGATGGGAAGTGGTATGCAGGCTTAGGAAAGCACAGGGAGTCTGATGGGGCCTGGGTGAATTCTTCTCCTCCCTTTAGAAGTGACGAGTAGTGGAGTCCCGGGGAGCTTAAGTTGGGACATAGGATGAGCCAGAAACAGGCAAAAGGGGTGAGGTGGATCTTATACTCAGATTTATTGTATGTCCTGGGGGGACCCTTTGTTTCTAGGTGCAGTCATTTCATTAAGTCCACTAAACATCTTTAACAAGAAACATATAAGTGGTGAGGCTCAGGCATACAAAAATTAGCATTCCAGAAAAGCAGTGATATTGAAAGAAGCCCAGACAAATTCCATTTGTTCACCTGTTCTGTAGATTTTCAGCAATCCGAATACTTTGTTGTGAAAACACTGCAGTCTTGCATGTAGCAGTCTTTGTTGACTGTCCACTGAACAGCTATTCTCCCACTTCCTTCTGGCTACCAGGACTCCAATCTGGGGTTTTAAGTTTGATTATCCCCTTTCAATCCCAGTCACGATAATGCCACCCCTTGCCAGTGTGTGGGTTAGGCTTGGGCATTTCATGAAATGCCAGACCATGAGCCATAAAGGGGCATCTCTTGACTGGAGGCCCTATGGGAATATTTTTTTTCCTTTCCAAAATGAACACAAATAACGACTGACCCTTTTCTGATTTTGGACATTGCTCTATAAGGAACTGATGATCGGTGGTGCTTTAGCTGTCTTTTGATCACAAAAACAATTACAGAGAAAGTATACGTCATTTTTACTTGGGTTTTCTGTTATTTGTAACTACAAATGCATTCTAGCTGATATGCCCCACTAAAAATTCTAGGAAGCCAGAGAGGATGTGAGAGTTCATAAAAAAGGTTCCAATAACCTGATCCTTAATTAACCTTATATTTATGGAATAAAACATTGTATGCTAAAGACAAATTAAATCATATTCTGCTCCTTTGTGTAAAAATGTTGGTGGTTTTTTGAGATGTGCAGGGTGTCACTAAATCAAAGTTATAAGGAAAATATTTTTTGAATATATTGTTTATACAAGATTAAGAACAAGACGCCATTATAAGAAGTAATAGAATTGATTTTAGGTTAATTGATTTAGGTAAAAATGATTTAGATTTAGAAATATTTTTTTTCTGATCATGCTTTATAAGAGCAATAAATTATTTTCTCTCAAATGTCAGGTGTATTTTTTTTTTAAATAATAAAAGCAGTTACTAATTGGAATAGAAATAAGAAAAACCCCAAGAATCCATGTTAGAATTGTATTAGGATAGATCAGTCAAATCGAAGTCCTGGCTTACTCTGAGCAGAGAGAAAAAGTCCTGTGTAGGTTTATTTTGTGCCCTTGTGTGAGCTCTTCTGAGCTGCCGTTCCCACTCTCGCATCTCCTGCCATCTTGGTTTCCTGCCATCGTTCCAGGTCCAGGGATAACATGCCTCCTGGTGACTTCTCCATCCTTCCTTGGTTACCCCTACCTCCGGGGTTTCTGTGTTTTGTTTATGCATTTTAATCATCCTTGTTTTATGTCACCTTTTCAAAATGGACTGTTTGTATGCTCTGTTTTCTACTAGTGTGTAAGCTCTTTGAAGGGAGAGGCCACCTCTTAGTTATTTTTGGAAACTTATAGCAATACCACAAAGCTTTGTACATAGTAAGTACTCACAAATGTTAGATGAACATGAACAGGAAATTGGAACAGGAATGTTCACACATGTAATCAAGTATGTAGGAAGACATCAACCTGGGGGAAAAAACTGAAGACCTCCTTTTGCTTACAAGTTGACTATTACTGCCATTTATGCTCTATTAACTTTACCTGCTGATATTCACAACTTTACATCTTTGTAAAGAAGTCAATCTCGTTATCAAGTAATCCCATACTGGTTTCATTTGAACCTGATTGAGATACCCTCAGAGTCAATTCACTACTCCTACTTTACTACTATTCATATGAGTGCATTCCTCTAATTGGAAAGGAAAATATAGTCCTTTAAGATTCTTAGTCGATTTGTATTTACTTTTACTCCATGTAAAATAATGCCTTCTAAATACTAGTACAGTCAGTGCTTCTCAAGCTTTACCATGGATTGAGTCAGCTAGGGATCTTATTAACTGCAGATGCAGATCCAGTAAGCCTGGGGGTGAGCCTGAAATTCTGCATTTTTGGAACACACTGGAGCAGGGACACTCAGCTGGTGGCAAGGTCCTTGTTGGTCTCTGTCCTCTGTGTTTGCCTGTCCTTGGACTTGAAAAGGTGAAATCAGCACTTGCCTCTCCTCTCACCCTCCCTTCACCCCACCAAAAAAAAAAAAAAAAGACATAAAATAATACTGATACCCTCCTGCATAAAACCTTTATTTTGTCTCTGTGTGATAGTCTTTTAGTTAGTGGACAGGCACATGATGTGGGCTGGCTTGGCTTTTGAAAAAAGTCAGGTATGGTAGCTATTATATGGGAATTTCCTTTCATGGGAATTCTTATATTCATATGGAAGAAGAGGAAAAACCTCATCTGCTTTGGGAAAAGAAATCCAGCCAATGATTAGGGTGCAGCCAAATCCCCGCAGACAGCCCTGAAAAAGGCTAAGATCAGAAAAATAGAAGAGAGTCCCCTGTGCTGTCTGCATTTAGCCCACCCATCAGACTTGATACCTTCCCTTCTCCCTTCATTCGAAGCTTCCTTTACTGAATGCAATGGCTGCATATCCAAATCAACAATTAAATTCCCCCTTTGTTTGTGTGGCAGATGACAAATGCATGGAGGACATCTTGTGTTTCCTAGGCAGGCAGGGCATTTACTTTGATTGATGCTCCGTTGTGGAAAAAAATGAGCTGGGAAGGAATGACAATGGAGGGGCTGCAGACTGGAAGGGGATATACTAATTAGTCCTGCATTAAGCAGTCAGCTTGCATTGGCGATGAGACACCTCCAGGAGGAAAGTGTAGGGGTTATTGATACAAAACAGCACGGAATGCATTATGCCAGGTAGCTGTGTATTAGTTTTATTAGGAAGTACAGAATTTAGAAATTAAGACATAAACATTTAGGCTACTGTATATATATTTTAACATCCTCCAAATGTATTGGGCAGACCATGCTTTTTATATCTATACAACGTTATAGACAAGCTGGAAGTCCTCTCTGAAATAATTCTTCCAGGGTTTCCTGATCCTGCATGGCTCTAGGAAGGGAAAACTGCCACCACTTCTATCCTGCCTGGCTTCTTTTCTCTCAAGTCCCACAGCTCCAGAGTCTGAAGGAGCACAACATTATAAAGGGAAAGGAAGTTTTCCCTCAGGCCACTCTTTCCAGGTTTTGGAGAGTTGTCACTGATTTGACCAGGGAAGAATCCCAGGGGTTTCTCAAGACAAATTCAGCATCTTCTACAGACAAAAGGCTGGATGAAAAGGGACTAAGGAGAAATGCAGAGAATGTTTCTGTTTGGTTTGGCATTTGCAGTTTGTCTTTCTATTTTTCAGGCTATGAGCAGAGGTAGATGATATGAGTAGATGGCTGCGCTGCTCCATTCATATTCCAGAGTGACACAGATGCTCTAGGTAACTGGAGAGTGTGACTTCAGGGAGACATGACTGGTCATCTCGAGGTCAATACCTCCTGAGCAATGGAAAAACTGGAAGGTGACAGGCAAAGATGCTCACATAATTACTGATATGAGTGGCTTAAAATTCAAACGTCGACATGTTGATTGGGTCAATTTGGCCTGAAGAATCAATGAAATTGGGTTCAATGACTCCAGTGAGGTGACTTAACAAGAAAAAAAAAAAATCACAGAGGTTTCTACTCACAGTATGAAAAAAGATGACCCAAAACTCCCTTGGTTTTAGAACACCAGTATAATTTCACTAACCCACCATGTTAGTACCGATAATATGTTTCTTAGTGATTCTTTATGTTGAAACCCAGTGAACTACCAGGTGCTAACCTAATAGGAGAGTAGATAGATAGTTCAAAGTTCTTGGTTCAATTTATTAAAGTTGTCAAATGCTGGTGCATCTAAGATTTCCATTTCCTTTTCTTCTTCTAGAGACAAGTTCATCTAAGGATTTGCAGATGCCTATGCTATGAAAAAAGATATGTGATAAAGATAGCATTTTGAGTTATCAGAGACTATTGAGTCTCTCTTTTTTTTTTAAAAGTTTTATCCATAGACTGGAGCACAAGACAGATATCAAAGATCAGAAATATTATCAGATGACTAAAAACTGTCTTTCATTGACAGAACCAGGAATTGTGCCAATAGCTCTAGGAAGAAAAACTAAATAGTTAATGTGGTTTATTTTTTAACCACCCCTTTGTTTTAGAATTCTATCTTATTCTTGAGCTGATTCTATGTCACCATGACCTCCTCCTGCCATGAAGGCACACTTGAGGCATCCCTCAGTAATAGCCTAGGGCTTTGGACAAGCAAGATGCTGTGCTGGCTTTTTGCCTGTTCTTCCACTGTTTACACAACCAAGACTTATTACATGCTCTGTCATTTTGTTACTGGGCTGGCTTTGGTTGGAGAATTAGGTAAACATGGGGCATTCCATCACACAATTTTAGATTCAATCTTACTTTATAACGATGCCAATGTTTATTGTACAAAGCGAGGTGCATTTGTATATTTTAGCATTTTATTTCGGTCACAGAATGCAAAAACTGACATTGGCATCAGTTTGATGTGTGTGTGTGTGTGTGTGTGTGTGTGTCTGTTATATGTGTGTTATTGAAGATATTAAGCACTACAAGAATGTTGAAATTTCAATCTGATTAGGATCAAAATTCTTCAGGATCAAAACACTCCTTTTCTTCCCCCTACAGTTTTACTAATTGTGTGCTACTTGACATTGTGGAGTTATTCCACAGCGTGATAGCTAAATATGTGAAGTGTATTTTACTGTGCAGAATTATCAGCTCATTCTATTTGTTTTTCATGTGTTTAAGGTTATTAAAAGAACTTAAAATTAGAAGTCATGTGTATGAGTTGAAAGAATGAACTCAATCATTGTTAGCAGGCTAAATCATAAAGCAATAGCCAGTATGTCAATATCAAGTAATAAAAAAAAAAATCACAGAATTTGAAAGCATACCTTCTCTGTTTATTAGCTGGCAAGATACCAGAAAAATTAGAAGACTAGCACAATAGTGAATGGAAGAGTTGTTTATTTTCAGCACTCTGAAATTATTCCGGTTACCGAAAATGAGAGAAAAGTAGATCGGAAAGAATGGCATCAAACATATTTTGTTGGAGACCTTTGCTTTATGGGAAGAAATGAACGGCCTTAGCTCACTGTTTCTGAGGAATTGTGTTTCTTCAAGCTGTAAATCAAATCTCAGAGAGATAGCATGATGTTTTCCAAATAATAACTGAGGATGACAAAGTTCTTTTTGTCAGCATCAGGTTTCTGAATTTAGACCTCAATTAAGATTCCCAAATGAAAAAGCACCCCTCTCTCCCCACACTCAGGGTCTATGACAGTGTCCTACAAACCATAAATTCATTTTTTAAAAGTCTGGATCTCTGGCATATATTGGTCCAAAAACATATTCATAGTTTCCTCTAAAGATTCTGATTTTTCTCCATTTTCTGTACATTCCCAGCTACAAAGAACCTGATGTTTCTTGTCAGGGAACATCATCATTTTTTTCCTCCAATTAATTGAAGAGCCATCTGCTTCTGTGATACACAACACCCATTCATGCAAGGCAACAAGTGTGTCCCCTACATCCCTGGTGTACAATACCAAGGCACATACTCCATGCTGGGCATAGAATCTGCCGGAGAGCAGCCTTGTGGGCAGGCTTTTCCCAGAGACTATATATATATATAATCTGACACTGAACTTGGCCCCATGTCATTGTTGCTAAGGAAGGATCAAAAACACAGTCCAAGAGGCTCCCACTTTGAGAATTTGACTAGCTTTCTGTCTCTCTATTACGCTATTGAAGATCTGAGTTTAAAATGAGCAAACAACTGCAAAGGAAAGCTTTGAAACAGCTCTCCTCAGCCATGGCCAGAAAGGGGAGAGGAAGAAAACTTGAAGGGCACTTGGCTGGTTTTACTATTAATACACAAAAGCTTCGGCTTCAAGCTGTATCATCTCATTTGTGGCATGTATCTAAAACCAGAGATTAGAACCTTCCAGGAATATAGCTGGTAGGGCCCTCACCTTTTAGGAAGAGTCTAAGGAATGGTCATAAAAAGGACCTCTGGTTGGCAGAAGGCGGCCTCTTCCTAAGAGGTCCCCCAGGTAAGTGCCTCTCGCCTTATGGGGCTGTCAAAACCCTCCCGTGCATGGGATAAACAGCCCAGCTGAGTTTGATGAGGGAAAATTGCATGAGGATGCTGGTGTGCCAATTACTGCTTGGACCCAGCCAGAACTGCTGGTTCTGCTTTGTGTAAATGCCACAAAAGGTACTGGGGAGGTCAGCCTGCAGGGCAGGAGCTGGGAACCAGACTCAAAGAGTTGAGATTAGTTCCTCTCTCTCCAGAGTCGGGAGATGGAACTACCTGCCTCTCTGAATAACCCTCTTTCCAGAATACAGTCAGAAGACACCACCTTTGAGAACTGCTGTGTCCACACCATGTGTTCTGCTTCTGCTACAGTTGTGTAGCTAGTCAAGACAAAATTTTTATAGGCTCTGGCCTAGTTGAACTTGACTTCTCCCATGTATATTTTGAAACCGAGACCACAAATTACAGAGTGGAAGTTGCTCTCTAGAAAATGAAAGGGTCAGGAAAACACTTAAGATAAAGGTTCCCCCATCACTTGATGGCACAGAGCAAAAGAGACCATGAAATCCTGGGTGAGTGCCTAAAGATCTAGCAATTTCTCTGGGCCCGAGGTCCAACTTTCAATCTAATTCCAACACAAGGTGAAGTGATTTATGTTTCACTTTTTCTCACTGCATGCTGACAGTCATCTCAAATGTACACAGGAGACACAGAGAAATCGGTATTGAAACCAAACAAGCATCAGAGAGCGAACAGACCAGCCGCGTTGTGCTGACACATGGGAGGTACTTACAGTCCAAGTGACTGTGCCTAATGCCCTCAACGTCCTCGGCGTGGATGAAGTGGTAGCATCTTTTCCCCACAATGTCTACAGGGGTCAGATCCATGTAATCACTGATCCTACAATGAGAAGGGCACAGACGGGAACTCAGAGGTGGGGGAACATATAGACATTGTCAAATGACTGAGAAACATGACAATTTTCATTATACCAGGGTACCCGGGAGGACTTGACATTTTGGGGGAAAACCCTTTCTACATGAGATGATTTTGTTAATGTATAGCAGACGTTTTCAAAAGTAGGAAATGTACTAGATCAAGCAATTGTTTTTAAATGATTACATGGGTTTTTCTCTCTTTTTTTTTTTGGCATCAGAATACACATTTAGACAACATAATTCCATGAAATTATTGAGAATCAGCAACAATGCAAGATCTTCATTAGAGGCCAAGATAATTCAAGGTTACATAATAAAATAAAAACATGTTATGTTTATACCAAATGATTAGAGACACCTTTTATTTAAACAGATTGGTCTTCTATTGGGTATTTCCATGAAAAAGGGCTTCCACTGCTTCTTGGCACCAAGTCCAAATTGGCATTTCAAGGGATATAATTTAAATGCTGAGACATACAGATGCCTGGGGGTATTATCTTTTTTAGTCTTAGTCATTTGGGAGCTCAGCTTTCACTCCTGGCCCTTTTAACTGGTACTTTGTGGTAGATTCCCCACAGAAACTTTTAAACCATTTCAGCAGCTATTGCAGGCTTGTGTTGGACATTACGTGTGTGTGTGTAATCCTCTGTCATTGACTGTCCAGACGTCAGTGTCCTCAGGCGGCAGCACAGGGAAACAGAACAAAAATGGGAAAACATGTTGGGAGAATCTGCCCAGTTTACACAAACACGTCAAAAAGCTTATTATCCTTCTCCCTGTCCAAGTGCACATTCATTTTAGGCAGTCCAAAATAAAATATGTCTTTTGTTTAATTTATTCTCTTTAATGTCCCTGTGCTTTTCGTGGTTTATGGCTGATGATATATTCAAATATGAAGTGAATCTTTAGAAATGACACGTTTAAGAAACCCATGAGATCACTGCTGGAGAGTTAAATCTGACTTCCAAGGCAGGGAAATAAGAAACAAAACAAAAGCAGGATAACATGGAGTGTAATTAAAATATACTACCCAGTGGGTGAATTTCTCAATGTCTAGCAGTACAAGTCATATTTTTTGGCCAAACTAGAATTCTTGGTAAGGTAAGACGAAATGGGGGCAATAAAAAGGAGTATTTTCTCAGGAGTCCATGGTTTTCTGATACGAAACAGATTAGTTGGTGTTTTCCTGAAACCATTAGCTGTTTTTCCAGCACAGTTTACACCCCCTTTCTGCAAATGAGGGAATAAGGATGTCATTAAAAGGCCCTCATTGGTGTTTCTGAAATTTGCCAGCTCCCCTGAAAGCATTAGATGTCAACTTTGCCGGAGGCTGTCCCAGGGAATGCTGGGGAGAAGGATGGTCTGCAGAGTCAAGGATTGGCTTTAGTTTCTAGTTAGCAATTCCCTAATTAAACAATAAACCCTGGGAAAAAGCCACTTTGTTCCTTAGGGAAGACATTTCCTTAGTTTATTTTTTACTTGAATGAAACCCTTCCAAACGATTGAAGCCCTTCTATGTGCTAGAGCTGGTACCGTGGTGAATGTGACCAGCTCAGGGTTCAAAGACCTCTGACTACATGTGTTGGAAGCCCCAGACCCATCTGATGATCTCTGTCACCATCAGAACCCTGATGGCATCTTGTACTTTGAGCCTCAGTTTCCTATTTGTAAAACAGCCTAAGGAGGTTGTGAGGGGATTAACGAAAGAAATGCACATTCATTCATTTTATAGCACAGTCTCTGCACATGGCATGTTTTTCCCTTAGATCAAATATGCAATTACCTTTCACACAGGTCTTTTTAATAATTACTGTCATTATCAGTTGGGAAATGGTGTATATGGCTAATAAAGTGTTGTGGACAACTTTTATTTATTTATTTTTTTAGATGGGAAGGAAAAGAAGCTTAAAGTGGGTCACAGAAAATGATCTCAATTACTAGAGTGGCACCATAAGGCACTTAGGTCCGTGGAGCGTGAGAAAAGAATTAATATGTGATCACAGGAATGAAAATTAAGTGATGGTTTGGGGAGAGGACAATCACGGGGTAATTGTTAGGTAAATAAGATGAGCCTCTTTTTTCTTTCTTTCTTTTTCCTTTTTGGACAGATTGGTGGTAAATCTAAATGAAGGGAGCTGACATATGTTTTCAAGGAATGAAACCATAGTTCATCCTTTGACTTTCTACCTGCTCACCCCACCCCCTCCAGCATTCTACATTTTAAATCAGATAAACAGATTTGTGGGCTGTAATTGTATTTTTCATGGGTACACATGTATGAAATGTCCCTATCAGTGGTAATTCTGACCAATTCCTTACCATCTAGCCTGACTTCTGAAGAAAAATATGAGACAAGGAATGCAGGCAGACCCCACAGGATGTAGCTAAGTGCATGGCTTATGAATCTGGTGGATTTGGGATTAAATCTTGGCCTCTGGTAAGTCACTTAGCCTTTCTAAGTGAAAATTGCCTGAGGGTGACTGAGACAGTGGTAAGACCTACCTCACAGTATAGTCTGGAAGTTTAAATGAGATGGTACATATAATGAGCTTCACACATTGCCAAGTGTGTAATAAGTATTCACTAAATGTTAGCTGCCTTTATTATTACTTGCCAAGTCCAGCTAATCATTCTTGCGAATGCTAACTGGCTTTCCTGATATTTGGTGGCCATTCCAGCACATCTTAGACATTGCCAAGTGTATAGTCATGATTATAAAAATTTTAATAAATGCCACCAAAGCTTGAAAAATAGATTTAGAGTTACTTATCAAATAATAGTGACAAGTTCAGGATGCCATCTACTCCACTGAACATTAATAGTTCAGGCGGGTATCTTCTCCCACTGGCAAATTCTTTCCTCTGAATCAAGCTCTGACCGGAAATGGTAGGCATTTCTAACTGGGTCTCCACACCTTTAGTGCTTCCCGATGGACTAAATGCAGATGCTGTCTGTTTTCCTCTTGGCTAGGACCTGGAGAGATCAATTGCCTAAACCACTTGACCATTCCGCTCTTACATTTTTCCTCCATAGGCACTTGCGGGGCTCAGTGAACATATATTGTATTCCTGCCTGACAACAATCTGTGCCACCAAAACAACATTTCAAGTTCTCAGTAATTCTTCTTGTGGCACCTGGGGATGGACAGTATTGCCATGGCTTCCTTCAACAGCTGGCACGTGCACAACTCCTTTCTACCTCCCTCCCCAATGTCCCATGATTCTCTCCTCTTTAAATTAGTCTGATGATAGGCTAGTGACCTCTAGGTGAAAGGTCTCATGAGGCACTGTCCCATTTCCTTGTCCCTTGCTTTGTGCTTAATAGAAAAAGTGAACTTTTAACCAAAGGCTAAAAAGTCCTTTTATAAAAGCTCAGTCCTGGGGAAGGACTGCCAAGTCATTTACACAATGAGTCATCTTTTTTTTTTTAATTTATAAAAGTGAGAATTATGAAGTTTTATTTAATTTATGTGTAGACAGCCCCAGACCAGTCTGATGACCTATATATCAGGATTAGAAGCCTGATGCAATTTCTTTTATGTCCCTTTTTTTCTCTGGGGGGCTCAACAAATTCTCATTGGTTCTCTGTAAGTGTTATGGACTGAATGTGTCTCCCCCCCACCCCCCCCAATTCATATATTATAGCCCAAAGCAATGGTATTAGCGGGGAGGTCCTTTGGGAGGTAATTGAGTTTAGTGAGGTCACAGGGATAGAGCCCCTGTGATGGGATGTATGTCCTTATAAGAAGAGACCACAGTTCTCTCCCTCCTTTATGTGAGGACACAATAGAAGGCAGCCAACTGTAAGCCAGGAAGAGGGCTCCCATCAGGAATCTAATCAGCCTGCACCTTGACCTTGGACTTCCCAGCCTCCAGAGCTATGAGAAATACATATGTGTTGTTTAGGCCACCCAGTCTATGGTCATTTGTTAGAGCAGCCCGGGCTGACTAAGGCAATGAGCTTAATGCCTACATGAACACTGACCATCCTGAGGTCCGGAAGAGGATCTGGTGGAGGCATCAGGAGATACCCTTCACTACATCATTTTGCCAGTATTGTCTCAGCTCCACTCTCTGCTTGGGTTCTGGGCCAAAATAGGCCTTACTTATAGCACGTAGAAATCTGGGTATCCCGATTCATTCCATTGTTGTTCATAATGTAAATCAGGACAGCCACACAAATTTTAAATACAAAGCATGTTTGGTGTCAGTCCAAGCAGCCAGTAAAAATAATATCAGGATTTATAATGAGCCTCAATGGGAGAATAAAATCCTTCAGCCTGCTGAAAACACCAACCCTCACCAATGTGCAACATACAGCAGGGCAAACGGAAACAAAAACCAAGTACCTATTTTCACAGTAAATGATATTGAGGTCCATATTTACTCGAGTGACGAACATATGGCAGTCGATTCTGACTTCATTGATTGTAGGGGGAGGCAAGGCATGCGCCACAACCACGAGACCCATGATTTGGCTGGGGACAGTCCTCCCATGGGACAGTGACACCCTCAGTCGTAGCCGGCCTGTTATGTGAATCACCTGTAACGGAACAGAAAGTACAGGACACAGTCAAATTTACATCTGGGATGTCACAGTTTCTTTTGAGAAATGCAAAATTACAGCTGGCACAACCAACGTTAGCTTGTGTCCTCTGTAATCATAACGGCTGTCACAGAACGTGCCCTCAGTGTCCTCAAGGCAAGCGACAAAAGGGAAATATTACACTCTGAGCATTTCTCAAGGCAATATTATTATTATGCTATGCTACTGCTATTTTTCAGGGCTTTCCTCCCCCCTTTTTTGTACATTTAGAGGAAGTTCATAAGCAGATAAAATGACCATAAAGTCGAGCACTGAGCTGCAAAAGGACACATTTGCATTATAAGCCCTTGTTAGTGGACGATGTCGGTCTCTCTCCAAATCTGCACTGAGTGGGATTACATGGCCATCTTCTCTCAGAAATGTGGCTCAGAGCTTCCCTTCATTTGGAGGTTGATATTGCAAAAGGCCAAAGACTCCACTCAGTGAAAGACTCAGTGGCAATCACATGAGTGGGCCCTTTTGAGCACAGATATTTCATCTTAGGGAGCTCTGAGTCACCAGTAGAACTGTGATTCATTGCAGGGCCCATGGGGTTGAAGGTCAGTGGGCTTTGTCCTTCATTGATTCCTTGACTCCCTATAAAAGTAAGGTTAGGAAGACGCACTCTATTTTACTTGCTCATTTTGGTAACCTGTGCAGAAACAGGGAGGAGAACAGTGGGCTGTAATTTTCCGTTTCTTGGCCAAAATATATAACAGTTAGTCCAGGTCACCTGGAGCCAAACAATTTAGGTTCATCATACTTACACATTTTAAATGGTGTTATTTTTACAAAGATGTCTTCTGAAGAAATTCCTTTGCTTATAAGCTGCACATAGAAAAAGAGTGTCAACTTTCTTAAATGATGTTTTTGGGAAAGAAAACCAGGAAAGGGTGGCAAATGGGAAGGATCTGTGTGGCTGTGATTGAAGACGATGGAAGTCATGTGTGTTTGTGTGTGTGTGTGTGTGTGTGTGTGTGTGTGTGTGTGTACTCGAGCTGTGTTCCTAGTCCCTGCTACTGTGTGGTGGGGGAGCCCTCCAAAACCAGGTCATAGGGGTAATCGCTGCAATTCTCTGGACCCTGGAGCTCAGTTTCGTAGCTGAGTTTCCACATTTAGTTTGCCTTTCCAAATGCATCCCTGAACACCAAACCATCTTTCGAGATTCTCCTTTTCCCTCTTTGCCATAAGGAACCAAAGTGGGAAGCGGGTCTCTGGCCTCCTAGGAGCAAAAAGATCCAGTGACTTCTCCTTCCTAGGGGCTTGACTGGTCATTCCTTTTTCATTTCTTTTTTGTTTCCCTTAAGTTATTCAGTTTTCCCAAAGTGAGCTATCCTGCTGTCAGTCAGGAGCAGGATCAAAGCTTACGGGCTGCCCTTCAGAGCCCTGGCTGTTCTAAACCATCCCTCTCCCCTGTCCTCTTCCCATTGGCACTCAGAGCTGCTGCTCTGGAAACGCCAATGAGGAGGATTATTTAGGTTGTTTCAAGAGCAGTTTTTCGACCACCCACATTTGAAGTTAACTAAATTCATACTTAATGCACCTGTGCTTGAAGCTTTGGTCAGATGAGCTACTTTATGAATATTTGAAAATGTTCCTAGAGGCAAGAATGCTAAAACACCATCACAGACACACTTTTTTTTTTTTTTTTGCAAGACCTCATTAACTAATAAAGAAATAGCTAAAAGAAATGGGATTAACTTCACAGGAGGGGTGTTAACAGTCCCTGGTCCTCCTCCCAGCTAGGCTTACATAGATGCTCATTTATCATTATCTGTCTTGTTTTATCTGGAACACTCAGCTTCTTGGCAAAACACAAATCTATAAATGCTCAGGAAAATACACAGCCAGAAATGATATGCTAAATAAATGCCCGCTTGGTATTCTATTCTAAAGCGATTTATAGGGAGTTGGGCTAGAAAACATTTTGGGGAGGCAGGCAAGCTCCTGGGGTGAGCTGAGCTGTCTGCATGTCAGATAATATCTAGCTCCCAGGCTCCAGCTTTGCCTGCGGCCATCGAGATGTCACTAGGGGTCAAAGTTGGGTCAAGTAGCAGTCTAGATTTGGACAAGTCACTCAACCTCTTCGCATCTCAGTTTCCTTTTCTGTGAAGTGGGGATTTTAACAACTATTCTGTAGTTACATTATGAAAACCAAAGGGATAATGTAGGTGAACACTTTCTGAATTGTAAAAAAGTCCACAAATTTCATTATGATTCTATTCATCTTTAAAAATATCAATGGAATAATAAGGACAAGGAGCAATTATTGATCTCATCTTGACCAAAAGCCTAATAAGTGAATTATGAAATTTTTTGATCCTTTAAATATTTGGAAGAACATTTGGGAAGGTCTATTTTAGATCCTTCTCCCTTTCATCTTTTAGGTGAGGAAAGAGGCTCTGGAAAGTTTAGTCTCTGTCCAGAGTCACCTGGCTTGGAAATGGCAGAAAAGGGCCTAGAATCCAGGTTTCCAGGTCTTGTTGGAGTGTCATTTCAACTTTGTTACCCATGTGTGCATCTTATGTGCATTGTCATATTGAATGAAACATTATGCCAGTTTACTGCCTGAGGTGAACTGTATATAAACCCTTAAGAAAACTTCCCTATAACCAGGAGTTGAGGTTATTTGAAAAGTTTGAGAAACAGCACAAAGGAAAAAAGAAAAAGACTAAGAAAATGACCAACTCAATAACTAAAAAGTTGTCAAGAAATGTCAAAGAACCATCAGGGGGTGTATTTGTCTGTATGTACATCTGGAGGTGGGGGAGGGTGCGATTGCTAAGAAGAAAGAGATATCTGATAGGTCCCATAATTAAGTTTTGGTTTTAAATTAATGTATTTTTCCCAAATCCATTTCATAATGCCAACAGTTTTTTTCCCCCATATGACAGGTTATGTGCAAATTTCAGAAACATGTCTGACAGCATGTATCCAAACACATCTTTAATTGTTCCACTTTGTAGTTGCTTTTGAGGCTTGAAATGTAGAGGAAAGAGTATTGTCAGAGGACCTGGGTTCAAATCCTGCCTCTAGCCTGGTATGGCCATGCAACTACGATGCTCAGATAACTGAAATGACTTCCTTAGTTTCCAGGTCAGTATATTAGAGATAGTAAAAAGAGAATAAGTACTCTGTACAGGTGTTCCTTGTTTTCTTTCTTTCTTTCTTTCTTTTTTTTTTGAGGGCAGTGTCACTGGCCCTCATACGTGGGACCTGAACCGGGGCCGCTGGCTTCCCAAGCCAGCACTTAACCACCGCGCCACTCGGCCGGCCCTCCTTGTTTTCTTAAAAAGGTCATCAAAGGGCATTTTTTTTTTAAGTTTCTAAAATACATTATGTGCAAGGGACCTTGCTAGGTTCCAGGGAACAGACCAAAGTGATGCAAACGTAAACTTGTCCTCAGAGTTTATGGACTACATAGCGGGAGTAGACACATATTTACCTGTAGTAAAGCAATACTGGGAGATGACACAGTGTCTGATGGAGAAAGTGGTTTCCATCCTGGTTTTGTGACCGAGTCACCTTAGAAGCTTTGTTAACACACAGAGTCCCAAGCTCTGTCCTCCAGAGAGTCTAACTGGGCAGGACTGGGCTGGAGTCCACATTTGCTTGTTTTTTATAAGCTCCAAATGTGATACCTACCACTAGAGAATACCTGGATAATGGGTTTGGAGTTCTACCAGTGGTTCTCAACCTTGCTACACATTGGAGTAACCTGGGGAGTGTTTAAAATTCCCCATGTCCAAGCTGTATCCAAGATCAATTAAATAGGGATCTCTGGGGTACAGATTCCTGTACATCTCATAGGGCAGCAGAGAGGATTAAATGAACATGTATATAAAGTGCCTGGGTATATGCCTGATACATAGTATATGCTCAATTAGCACTATTTTTATTAAGTAACAGGTATACACCATGAGAAAGGTATAGAATAAGAACTTTGGGAGCCCAGGGTAGGTAGAAAATACTTTTGACTGAATGGATCAGAAAGGCTACATGAGAGTGGCATTTGAGTCAGTTGTTGATATAAGATATGATCATAGAATGGTGAATGGGGTTTTCAGATAGAGAGAAGAGCTAGAACAAAAGAATATAAAAGGGAACCTATTGGGAGTGCCAGGAGAACAGTTGGTGTCAGCAGGGGAAGAGGCAGGGGTGGGCCAACATGGCAGGTACAAGCGGTGGACTGGTAATAGGAACTGGGGAGAAGAGATAGCCCACTGATTTTGAGCCTGTCTCGTAGGAGGATGGTGCTGATAAGACTACATGGCAACTGGAAAGGCAGGAATTGCTGACCAGTGTGGAGACAAAGATTTCCCTGTAGACATTTTGTATTTGAGCAGCCGAGGGAGATTCGAGACAAGGTATCCAGGGGATAGTTGGAAAAAGGAGCTGGGCACTTAAGGAGAGTCGAAGGTGTAGTTTTGGATTTCTTTTTTTTTTCTGGAGGTGATAGTTAAAATCAAGAAATTTAATGGAATTACCAACAGAGAAAACAGAGAGAGATGAGAGAAGAACATCAAAGGCATTTTCCCTCCTTTGAGTATCTGAAGCCTAAGGCAACTTATGTTTTCCTCTAAATCATGGTTCTCTTGCTCTATCATAACTTTTGTTAAAAAAGTGAAAATTTCTCAAAAGCTCTAAGCCCCCTTTTTCTCCACACACAATTCCATTCTGATATAAATGCCATCCTTGCTATATTGTCGACTGGGATGGCTTCCTTATAAAGTTAAGTACATGAATGGGAAATGATTTCGAATACAAATGTCTAAGCCTAAATACTAATATAACATCAAAGCCATGAAACTATAAAAATAACATTGTATCTTTATAGTGAAAGGCTATTGTGGAATAGAAAGAACACTGAACTAGGAAACAGAACACCTGATTTCAGTCCTGATTTTGGTAACTTTGGGAAGTCCTTTGGCTAAGGCAGCATTTCCTCGGATATAAAATGGAGGATAAGAAGCAGGTGATGATACCTAGGGTTCTCACTAAGTCCTAGAGAGTTCTGTGACCTAATACTCAATATGAGTGGCCCTTACTGTGCTGCAGCCCTACCCTACCTCTCTTTTCTCCATGGTGGGGGCGAGAGTTTCAGAGGACAGCTGCAAGTTAACAAATGCAGAGCATATTTTAAGAATTAATCAATAGGGTTTTTATGGGTCATGTCTTACTTGGAACAATGCTTTGGTTTTGGCCAATACCAGGTAAAAATTGCCTCTGTTTTCTGAAGGCTCATCTTAGTTTGGTCTTAAATCTACCCTACAGGTATTCTTTAAAAGAGATTTCTGAATAAAAAGATTCTTTGCCCCTGAGCTCAATTTTATATAAGAGCTCCATTCTCACTGAACTTCCTTTCATTGTTCTTGTTTTATCATGAAGAGCTATACAAAAATGCTAAAGCCCATATTTTTCTAAACCCCTTACACAGCACTGCCCAGATGCCAGCCCCAGTGAGGCAGAATGCACAGGATTTCTGAGTTGCAACCCCACTGTCTTTGATAAAAATGTCCAAATTAGCAGAATTTGACAGTCCCATATTGAAGAAATCATCGTTTGACTTAGTTTTCTTCTCTGATACAATGAGTGGATATGTGCGAGGCTGTAAGTACACATCCTCAGAGTTTAGGATGAGTGTGGGAGTGTGAACAAGCCACGTTTCCTGAACAAATATATATTTCTTCTCCTGCCATATGCTCCTTTCAGTTGTCTGTTAGTGACAGACACTAAGATGTGCTCCACTAATATCTTCTCATTATAAACAAACCCATCACAAAGACCTTAATACAACCTCCCCTCTGCCAATACTTAAGGAAAGAAAGTCTGTAAAGAAAAATACATCTGGAAACTATTCTCCATCTTTCAGGAATAAATCTCAGGACAAGTAATATGAAACATTTTCTTTATCAAAAGGAAGTGGTAAGTATTATGTGCATTATTTTCCACGTATAATGTAAAGTATAATGTAAAGAATTAGGGCTAAGCAAATAGGGAAACAAAAAGAAGCTGCAGGCATGAAAAATGTATGGATGGATGCCCTGGGTTTATAGAGCATCTTCAGAGAATTTTTCACTTGTCCTGTAAGGGAATCTAAATTTACCTTAAAAACTAAGCTTCCTGGGCCGGCCGAGTGGCTCATTGGTTAAGCGCTGGCTTGGGATGCCAGCGGCCCCAGTTCGGGTCCCACATATGAGGGCCAGTGACACTGCCCTCAAAAAAAAACAAAACCAAAAACAAAATAAAACTAAGCTTCCTTCTGGCACTCTGGTATTTTTTCTTTTATTCCCCTGTTGAGGTCTGGTTTAGCATATAGATCATCAAATCACTAGCTCAAGTGGGAAAGTCAGCTAATTATTTTTAAGTGATGGGGACTCTGAGGTGGCCCGCTGAAAGATAAGGTCTTACTGAGGTCGGCTGAGCCTAAACATCTAGCTTAGGGATAACAACTTAATCTAAACTATCATGAGAATATCAACCTCATGTACATTACTTCATGGAGTGGGTTTCCCCCCAATTTAGACCATACTGATTCATACGTTGGAGAATCTGCCAATACAGATCTCTCTGTCACCACCTGTCACCTAGGTCTTTGCACAAGGCCTAAAACAAACAAACAAACACAAAACAACAAACCAAACTGAGACCAAGTGCTATGGAGACCAGGGCTCACAACCTCTGGAACCTCTGAAGGGCAGGAGAACAGTGGAATGCCCTTTCCATTCCCTTTTGAGAGTCTCAGATTTTATTTGTAGAAACTGACTTTATTCTCGTAGATGTTGTCATAATTCACATTGGGACTTTAGCAACTGGGGTTAAGAAAAGATAGAAGAGGGAAGAGTTGACTTCTGAAGGCAGTGGGGAGGGGAGATTTAGGGGAGGAATGAGGTTTTGGCAGGTTGTGGGTGACAATGTAGACCTCTTCCAGGGTCAAGGGGGTTGCAACAGGAGAGGAGGTCCTGGAATATCCTCATCAGCTAGGTATGGAGATGGTTTTCAACTCAGGAACCACATGGTGGTGGCAGTCTTTCTAGGAGTTGGTCCCTAAGATTTTCCCTGAGATTGGGGATCTTTAATATGGGGCAGGGTTGATGGTGCCAGGATTCAAGCACTTACAGATAGAGGGCCAGCAAGAACTCATAAGGAAAGGGTCTCAGGGTCTCAGATGGGCTTAATATAAGGGTGGCTCCGGTAGTGGAGAAGAGAGGAGGTGCGACTGAGTACGGGGGAAACTTGCTGGGCAAAGTTAAGAAAGAGGAACCCTGGCAAGAGCCAGTCCTTTTGGATAAAAGGACAACAATTAAATAGAAAATATTAATTCTCAGGGACTTGTGATCTTCTATTTGGTGTGAATAAAAATGGAGTGAGCAGGATGAGGGATGAGGTTGGAGCACAATGGGTTTGATGTTTGGCTGATTCCTGAAAGACTCAGTGAAGACTTGAGGAAGTGAAAAGACGTGAAGCTGTAGGTAAGGGCCTTCCCGACCATGGAAGGCAGAGGAAGGAAGGAAATGAGGTGCTAATTTCTCTACTGTCACTGAGATACTCAGGTCCTGTAGGAAAACAGACCCAGGCACAACACCCATGGGCATTCCTCCTGTAGATAAAGTCTGCTCACTCTGTCCAGTGCACAAGCAACTGAATCAACTAAATGGTCCCAGGAGAAAACATATTTTGTTCTTGCATTGGAAAGCTTAAGACACTTAATGCTGATATTAGGGATTGATTTTAAACCAAAAGCAACTGTAGGGTTAGTGGTTCTTAACGTTGACTGTGCACAAGAATCGCTGGGTGAGCTTATTGCTAATGTGGATTCCCAGGTCCCAAACCCCAAAGAACCCTTGGATTTTTCAAGTTGAGGGAGAGGCGTTGGAATCTGCATTCCACCAAGTGCTGCAAGTGCTTTGGATGCCAAGGCAGAGCCATCCTTTAAGTCCTGCTTTAAGAGCAGATCATACAGCCCATCCACCAGCAGCTTCCTCTTTATACCTAGAGAGCTGAATGAATGGATAAAGATGACCCGGAAGTTCATCACAGACTGACTCCTAAATGAGCCAAGAAAGATGAACATACATTTACATTTCAATCTGGACTGAAAAAAATCCCTCCCTTCTCTATAGAACACAATCCATTGTCTTGATTCTTTGGAAATGGAAGATGGGGAATGGTAAACAGGAACCCTGGGCTGATGTGGGATCAGGGTGCGTTTTCCGTGCACAGGGAATGCTTGAGGGAGCAGCCCTGGAGCCCCATCAAAGCTCCTTTATTTGTGCAAAGGTCTGCTTTTTCTCAGTGGCCATGCCACAGTGGGCTGCTCTGCTGTGCTGCAAGCCCCTTGGGGGAGGTCTGGCTCCACCAATCCCCTCCCCCATCACCCAGCCAGCCCCTGGTTTAGCTCCTGATTAATTCAGGGGAATCCTGAGAGGTTAACCCTTAATTTGATGGCTCCAGTGGGGAACTGAGAGATTGCTAGTAATTTATCACCCTCAGCTTTTTTTTTTTTTTTTAATATAGAAACATTTTCTAAAGCAACAAACAAAAAATTATTTTTAAAACCCTGCATTTAAAATACATTAGCTACAGCATTCTATTCTTATATGACTATATTCTCCACACATAACAATTACTTCTCATCCATCTCTGTTAACAAACTTCAAATACCTAACATAAAAAATATAACTATAATTATATAGCCTTAGCTTCTGAAAATGTGTCTGGACTCCATATTTGTTTCCTGTTCCCTTTGGAGAAAATAGTCTTTCTTCTACCAACGATAAGGTTTTTATTGGAATAGTTTAACTAAACTGGAGAGATTTCCTTAACGAGATTATGTAAATGTATGCCAAAGATATAAACCCCATTTTCTCAGAGAGCAGAACGCGTTAAGTATCATTTAATAAAACAGGACCAGGGGTAGAAACATCTTGAGAAATTGTTAAGGAGCAAAGCAAGAAGGCTGAACTATACATTACACATCTGATCAAATTTTGTTTGATTCAGCCACTTTATTAAAATCTCCTACAGAGGACAGAGGACCATTGTGCCTCTGTGGAGGATGACTTTGTATTCCTCTATCACTTGATGTGGAGGAGGAGGTAGCACCCCTCATGGTCCCAGAAGCCCTTTGGGGCTTAGTGCCACTGTCAAGAGGGTAGAAAGGCACTTCTCAATGTAACTATCCGGACAACATTAAAAAAAAATAAAAAAAGATTCACAACTCTTCTTGTGCCAGGTAAGGAATAGAAACTGGCTCCCTACTCCCATCCCACCCCGCCCTCTCTCCCCCCACCTCACCCAACTACCAAATTATATATTTTCTTCAGAACCCATGAGCTCTCATTACAAAAGGTATAATAACATCAATCAAATATTTTTTATTCTCTAGCCTTGCTTAACGCTTTCGTTGAATGTGCTTTTTAACTGAAAATTCTTTAGTGTTAACAACTGGTCTCGTTAGTCTCCTTCACCTTCGTTTCTCTTTGTTTGCTAGCACAACTGATACACTGACACTCTGAACCGCAGCACATGTGCCAAGGCAGCTGTGCACCGGAGACCGAATGCTTCTCTGCATGAATACAGCAACTCCAGAGAGCTCTCGCTGTCCTGGGACGGTGCTAAGGCAGCCTTACTCTATCTTCTCCACCCAACCGGAAGGTCTGCAGCAGAAGAAATGATTGCATTTTGATAATAAAGGAAACCCTTTAGAGGAATAACTCTCAGAGGCAGGAGTCAGCTACCTCTTTCTTCCTTAGTTGCAAGGGATGCATTAAAGACAATTACACATGGAGATGGGCAGACCTTGGTCCTTGTGGAAGGGCAACACTGCTGTCTCAAGAGCTGAGATAATTTTTAAAGCAGCAATCCCCTTAAAGGGGAAACACCCAAATATTAACAATTGTATTTCGGGTCATTAAATAATTAATGTTAAGGCAAACAGATAGGTTATACATAATGTTTTTTTTTTTTAAAGGTTTTTATTGGGGAATTGGGGAACAGACAAGTTGCTGACCCTTTGCTTCTCAGTCTAGCTGTGGAGGACGTCGCCTTACTGGCTCATGTTGGCAATATCATTGCGCTTTTCCCGGATGAGGCAGATTGGTCGCCGGCCCCTGGAGAGCCGCTCACGGCGGCTATTGGCAGCTCACACCAGCTGCCAGCCACTCACGCTGGCTGCCGGCCACTCACTGTAGCTTATGGGCTGCAGCCTACACCGTCGCCAGGGCTCCCAGCCCAGCTCCAGGTGAAGCTGTTGTTAGCTGTAGAGGGCAGCATCACTGGCCCTCATATGTGGGATCCGAACCAGGGCTGCTGGGGTCACAGGCTAGCTCTCAATCAACGCGCCACACGGCTGGCCTGGGTTATACATATTTTGAAAAAAAAATTACAACTCCAATAGTCCCCAAATTTAGATATAAAACTCCTTTAAAGATCAAACCTAAAAATGATACCTTCCCAGGAGGCTACAGTAGGTATTTGGGACTGTTAAAGTAAGAACGGAACAAAGAGTTCTCTTAAGCTAGGCCCTTTAGACCCAACTATGTGCAAGAAATAAAGAACACAGATGATAAGCCAAGATCCCTCAGTCTTCCTGGCACCGTCAGGCAACGTGTATCTCTGCGTTGGACTTCAAGGACCTCCTTTCTGTGCATCGATTTTCCTCCCTGGGAAAGTGAGTGGGCCTAACTACGTGGCCTCTGAGACCTTTCCTTAGCGTTGTGTCTATTAAATCCGATATCTGAACATGAAGCCTTGACCCATCATCAAAGCCCTAAGCCTCTATAACTTGCCACCTCTATTATCTCGGTTTCCATTCATGGCGAGGCCCAGATGTTATATGTTTAGCATTGATTAGCGCAGGACATTTTCTTAAATGTTTCTTAACCTGCCCTCCGCACTCTGTAGCTAGTATTTTATAAGGCTGCTTAATTCAATCCTGAATTTCATCCTTAATGAGAGTAATTTCTAGTAATGACATGCCTCTCCAAACGTCGCACATTTTACAGACTGAATGAATCCATGCCAGTGCCAAGACCTCTTTGCATTCAGCATCCCAGAAAGAGGCATGCTGGGGCTGAAGGGGCCTCACAGGCTACCTTGTGCAGCCCTCCCCTGTGGCAGGTGTGGAGACCCAGGCCTGGTGAAGTGACATGTCTCACTCACAGACAAAAGCCAGTTGGTGGTAGACACAGGAAGAAACGTGGGGGGCTCCTAATCTCTTGTCCAATGCCTTTTCTAGTATTCAGGAGTGCATTTCGGAGGACACATTCCCTTTCACTTTCCTCTTTTGTTTTTCCCAAATGTGTTTATATCTACATATATAAATGACTCCATCAAATGTATGATTTTAACCTTCAAAAGACCCCATGGCACTGCCATGGGTTATTATCCATTCAGCATATGCAATTCAAAACACTCATATGACTTTTGTGCGTGTCACCAGCTCATTTGCTGCATTTGGTTTATTCAGCCATGATTAGAGATAGTCATTTACAGTCACACATTTGGAAACTCTTTAACAAGCTTCTAGCGGTTTCCTTTCCAAAGCTGTTTAAATAGATGAGGGTGTGGTGTCAGCAGCGCGGCAGCTTCCTTCATACTGGCTGACTTCCCCTGCTATTCGTATGTCTTTATCAGGACTTCCAGTTTGCAGAAAGGCTTTTTAAAAAGAAAGAAAAGAAAATACCCCGAAGATGCACAGTCCGGAGTCTCTAAGTCATCATTTCAGGAAGACTGACTAAAAAATTAAAATTGAAACCACCACACTGTAACCTGAAAGTCTTCCCCTGCCAAAAGAAAAAAAATCCCATCACACCCCCCTTTATTTTAAAGAATACTTTTTGAAGTAATTGGCACAAAGACTGTTCTAGTGCAGATTGCTGCAAGTGTGCTCTTGGCAAGAACATCATAAGCACTAGAAAAACTTTAATATGCTCGAGAAGCCAAATACAAACTGACACCAGGAACTCAAGTGTGGGAACAAACAGGGAAGAAAAAAAGAGAGCATCTCAATTTAATACAAACCTACGTACAAAGGGACCAATTTCTGCGATTCATGGTTTAGCATACAATGCAGGAGTCCTCTGAGTGAATATAGAGTAGTTATACATAAAAAATTAGAATTATCAATTCGAGGGAATTTCTCAAGAGCCCTTTTGATATGTAATACTGCAACTATAATGCCTAAGAAACCAGGCAGCAATGCATTGAGATCAGGTTGGGATCTATTTAGAAAAGGAGGGTTTAAATATGAAGAAGTGTCTCTTTGATTTGACCTCTGGAGTAGATCCTCTGCAGAGAAACTCAAAATAAATAGCTTTACCCCTACTTGTATCCTTGCTTCCCAGGTCTTTAAAATATAAGTTTGAATACATGTAGCACAAGCGGGTGGGGGTGGGGGATCATTTTAGAAGTGTCTCCTATGTGGCAGGAAATGGCAAGAACTTGCAGACTTTTGCACGTTGCAAGATATGGGGAGAGTGTTTAATTCTCTGTGTTCCGAAAGAACAAGAACTTTTTATTCTTTCTTTCTTTCTTTCTTTCTTTCTTTCTTTCTTTCTTTCTTTCTTTCTTTCTTTCTTTCTTTCTTTTTAAATTTCCTTCCTCATGTCATCATCTTCTTTGCTATTTTATGGTAAGGATTCAAGGATTCGGAGATTTTTGCATCTTTCTCCATCCACATTTCAAATTTATCCCCGATTGTGACCAACATGGACTTTAGCCGGAAACTGAAAAGATCGCTCCATTTTCACAGTCTTGCTAAGGAAGATTTCTCCTGCAATCCCCTGGAGTTCAAACGTGCTATACATTTTTTTTTTTTCTTGGGGAACGTTTGAAGTCCCCTTTAAAAATAATGCCTTGAGGATATTTTTTCCCTAATACCATTTAAAGAAACTTGAAAGCATATGGCTGTGGAGTGCACAGGGTTCTAATGAAGTAATCAGCAACCCCACTCGTATGCAGACTCTCACCAGGAGCTTTCATGCCCACCCCAGAGCAGCTTTTAGCACGAGGCACGGTTCTGCAGCATCTCTTTCCCTCTCTCTGCCAGTGTCAAGGCTTCGTGAGCCAGGGCACTAACGTGGCGATTCTCAACCTTTGCAGGCTGGAAGGTGGTGGAAACGTGGTGCCAGCATCAGAACTGTCAGTTGCAAAGCAAATCAATCCACGAGCTTGTAAGGCAACTCAAGACAAATATTCTTCTGTCGTGCCGTCTCGACTCAGAGTGTCAGAGGAGAAAATAAAGTTTCTTTACAGGGTTCTTCTATTTGATGTAGTCCCTAGTAGCTCTGCCATTACCTTAGGTGATTCTCCACACAGCCAGCAAGGACTAAATAAAACAAAAACATGGGATATTTATGCACTTTCCCCGGAACTGGGAAGAGCATGCTGTCCTCCTGCAGTGTTGCCGTGGATTCTTGAAATCTATCACGATTAAAATCACACTTCTTCAGGCGCAACCTCATTAGTGCTGAAATATCACATCTTGTGCTATTTCCTTGGGATTTTAGCAAAACAAGTAATGATTCTTTTGATTATTGGAGCGACTTGCGCTATCATGACTGCCAAGTAAGAGTGCAACCGTTTAAATGAAGGGGCATCAGCACTTGATTTTTTAAATTCTACTTTGTTTTGAGGCAGACATAACCCCCGAACGAGAGGCCTTAGGCAGCACAAGCAAACTTACCCCACTCGCCCACAACCTCCCCTTTTCCATAACACTTTTGAAGTGAAGAGAGGGGTGAGGTGACCAGTGGACTGGCAGGTGTGTGAATTACTCAGGTTTGAGGGCAGGTGTCTTACTTTTTCCTGGTTTCTATTTGGTCAGATAACATTTCTCCAATGTCCAAATGCACCTGCAGCATTTTTTTGTGCACCTCAGCTAAACTACACAATTTCATTCACTCATCAAGTATCACTGAAACTAATCTATTGCCAGGCATTGTTCTAGATTCTGTGGAAACAGTGATGAAAAGGATGGACAGAAAGGGAAGTGAAGAGAGTTAAGAAACGTTTCTGGCTACTGTAAAGGGCAGCTCTGGGGCCTAAGCGGAAGTAGAAAGGCCAAGTAGGAGGTTCCTGCAGAGGTCCAGGTGAGGGAGATGATGGTAGCCCAGGAGGAAATGGTGGCAAGTAGTTGAGTTGTGAACACGGCCTGAGGTACAGTTAACAGGGTTTGCTGATATATGAAATATGGGGTCTGAGGGAAGGCGTGGTCACAAACTTTTGACTATAGTCCCAGGATGGAGGATGGAGCCATTCACTGAGATGGTAAGGGCTGGTAAAACGGATGGATGGTAAAATGTTTTGAGAGGTGGGTTTTGTTTTGGTTATATTAACATTGAGAAATTATCAACATTCAAGTGAAGATTCAGTAGGATATGGAAGCTTAAATGTACTTCATTAGTCTTATTTTTTTTCATAGTTTATTCAGAGATCTATTTGCTAAAATAGAAATAGTTCTAAAAATTTAATACATGTCTGTTATGATAAATGCCCTTGGCGAAATGGGGACATTAGTGATGTGCATGCTCCAATCCCTGTTTTTTTTTTTTTTTCTGTCCATGTCTGAGAGGACAATGGGGATATTTTTTGATAAAACACACTAGTGAGTCAGGACTAAAAGACACGCATAGCAAGGCCAGATAACCACAATAATAACGACCCACAGTTATAAAGCCTACGCAGCCTGCAGATATTTTCTACAAGGCAAGTTCTATTCATATACTTTCTTTAGACATCATTTCCACAATATCTATCTTTCCAAGAGTGGGGAACAAATTTCAAAAGCCAGGCCCGGAAGTTAAATCCATGTATCCCAGGCCACGTTCAGTCCCAGATATGAAAGGATGCACAGCACTGTGTTTAAGAAAGTTCGATTTGCATGTTCTCAGAAGGAAAGCACTATCCCTAGACCCCGCCACCCTGCACTTTGCCTGGTCTCTGGAAGACATCTGAGTTTATGATCAGGAGAAAGGAAGGCAAAATACAGAGGCTCCACCTGGCAGAGGACTGGCAAATATTTAGAGAACGTTGGTCCATTTTGCAAAGACTTCCCTTTGCAAAGAGTTCAGAAACACTTCATGCTTTCACAAAGCAATGACCTTCTTCTAGGAGCTACTGGAGGATTGCTGTTTATGTTTGATTTCCTTAATCCCACTAAAGCAGCGAAGAAGGCTTAGGTGGTAATTTATTTATAAGAAATTATAATAAAGCTTCAGCAATTTAAATGCTGTATAAAAAGGGGGAGGCAGATTGCACAGAGGCAGCATATCCAAACTTAGAAGTGAGCATTATGACCATCTTTTGGTTTATCTACCCTTGGAATCAATTTTGTCATTTTTAATTGACTGATTTTCTTTTGTTTGCTTAAAATTTATTGATTGTTATACTCATGCAATTAATATAAAAGTTGGCAAGTTTAACACTGAGAAGTTAATTTTCTTTTACCAGAGTGCTACTTAAAATACATTTTTGGAAGCCTGGGTCTACCAGGAAACTGCCTTCAAATTAATCAACAAGGAAATTGGATGGTAGTGTCCCTTGACATCTGTCAATCCAAAAGATGTCAGTTTCTTCCTTTTGTTTGAGTGGGATTTTTCTGCTGAGTAAGGAATAAAAAAATAAATCCCATATTAAAGTAAAACGAACCTGCAGTTTCTTTGTACAAATATGCAATGGTTAAATGAATTTTACTTTTCACTGAGAGAAATGTGAACAAAGGAGGTAAATTTCATAAGAGAACATGAAAATTAAGCTCATCCCCTTCGTCCCCAAGCAGTTCTTTTTGCTATTTTTCTTTGTTTTTCCTTATTTGAACTCTTACTAGGTGCCACCACTCTGCCAGGCCCTCTGGGGGCAGACTTGTCAGGGAGATGGATATATGAGCCAAGCCCTAAATGAGACCTGTAAATGCAGAGTGCAGGGGAAGTGGTGGCGAGATCTGTCCTGACGAGGCACAGCAGAGCCGTGCTCATGGAGGAGGCAGCGTTTGAGTTGAATTTTTATGGATGAGTATGATTTGATTGGCATTTAGGTCGAAGAACTATTATAAGCGAAAGCACAGAGATACAAAACTGTTTGTGTTTAGGACTTGAGAGGCGTGCAGACAGAAACAGAGTGGAGCAGGTGGGGAAATGTGTGGCAGATAAAGCTGGCTAGGTTGTGAACTGCTATGATGCTGTACGTAGGAATTGTGACTTTATTTTATAGACAAAGGGTAAGCCACTGAAGATTTTTAAAGGAAAGATTAGATGACTTGACCTGATTTTTAGGGAGAAAATTCTGAGGGCATTCATTCATTCATTCATTCATCCATTCACTCATTCATTCATTCACTCACCCACTCATTCATTCATTCATTCATTCATTCATTCATCCACTCATTCATCCATTCCATCCATTAATTCATTCAGTTGATCAATGTTTGATTAACCTTTATCAGGCACTGCTCTGTGCCAGTTTCTGGGGCTGTCACCATTACTCAGGAGCTCACAGCCCACCTATCTAAATTTATTTCGAGTGTGATCAGGGCTATAACAGAGAGGTGAATAAAACGAATGGCCAGCAGCCTGTCTACATGAGGGTAAAGAATGAACGTTGATAAAGCTAATGTTCAGCTAGTCAGTCAGTCCTGAATCTTGGACCTCTCTTTATTTTTGGTAACCCTTCCATTAACTTCCTCAGAGGTTCAAGCTGGAATTATTGAGTGTATCACTTCTCTTGGACTCTTCTTCGATCCCCTGCCTCTCACTTCCTAGTTCCAGTCAATCATCAAGGCTTGGGAATTCTTCCTTTACCGTGTCTCCTACTACTGATACTATAGCCATTCCGGGTGCCATCACACTAATACAGACTGTTGAAATCTTATATCCGAACAAGTTGGTGGGCAGCTGCCTCACTAGTCTCTCTTATTCTTTCCCTCTCTGGTCCATCCTGCATTTTACTGCCAGATTCATCTTCCTAAAGTGTCTTCTACTGATAACAGATCAGCAGTGATATGATTGCTTTCATTTACTTGTTGTGTAACTTTGGAGCGACCAGATGATCTCTCCATGCCTCCGTATCCCACGCGTCAAATAGGGATGATCATGCCCATCTTACAGAATTGCTAGAAGAATTAAATAAGGCAGTGCATTTAAAAATACCTTGAAAACGTATTGCACCATGTACACCTATAAAGTATTGTTACTCTCACTACTCAAGAACATGGATTGATTTTGGAATACAATTCAGAGCACTTAGGGTTCATGAAAGTCTTGTGATAATTTAGTCCCCACTGTGACAACTTTATCTTCTGTAATTTCCTTCCCTGGACTCCAGAAGATTTACACATCATCTCCTACATCTGCCTGCATTTACCGTCTCCCTACCTTTGCTCACACCACCTCCCAGGAATTCCTTCCCTTTTCCTCTCCATTAGGGAAAATAACATCTATTCTTCAAGATCGATGTCAAATCCTTTTTCTTTTTCTTTGGCCACTCTAGCCCAAACTCGTCCTCTTCTCTTTGAATTCCTACTATTGTTTCTTCCACCTAGTCAGCCCTAGGTAAGTATGGCCTTAGGTTTTTCTCTCCTTGTCTCTGTCTCTCTTTCTCCTTAGTGGTACAGAATGCATCTTTTGTTTCTCTGTATACCTCACAGGACACAGACCATGGATGGCATGCAATGGATGGCTAACTGCTTGGACACTCTCCATCCATCTACTGCATGAGAGCTCACTAAGTCCTTCATTTCCTTTATTTCTTTTGATCCTTGCAATAGCCTCTAAGGTAGGTAGAGCAGGTATTATTCTATGCATTGTATAAATAAGGAACTGGAGGCTAAGAGAGATGAACGTTTGGTTATGATTACACAGCTAAAATGTAGTGCTGATGTTCCTCCAAGTTCAGTGCTCTTTTTCACACACCACCCTGCACCTCCAGCCACTCTTAATTCCTATTTTGACCAATCTGAGCGGTCTAAAACCATTCAGTTCTCCCTTCTGCTTCGAAAACCTTTCAATACGAAATTGCCTTTAGAAAATAGATATTGGTAAGATTCCTCCTGAGGGTTAGTTACTCCCTGAATACAACTGAATACTTTAAGATGTCATCCCACTGGAACTACAGAAAATATCCAGTGAATTTGGTTCATCATGGCCCCAAAGAGAACACACTTTTCTTTTTGCCTCATGGAACTTAAAGTCTCTGTATTACTAATTACTGAGTCTGGTGACTGATTACTTTATTTCAATGCAAAGAGAGATATATAAGGTTTTCAATCAATAAACAATAGAACACCAAATTCACAATAGGCTAATATAAACACTAGACAACTAATCTTAACATTAACCAAAGTGAGCAACAATGACAAGGAATCCTAAGGGGTTGTTGGTTCATTATGCCCAAAGGTCTTTTATGCAGTCTAATCACATCAACCATGGATTCAGGGCGATATATGCCCTAATTCTTTCTCCTGAGGCAGCCCACAGATTCCACTGTGGGGATGGAGCCATGGCAGGAACTTCCAGTTACCTTCCTCCTCTTATTTTATGAACATATTTTCTGCCCTTTGCCCTCTTCAGAAATAAAATGGACGATATGAAGGCTTCTATTAAAATATTTCTTCTCACAAAAATATACGAGGTATAATAAAAATATACAGTGAATGTTTAAATAAAAAAATTTCTTACATTAAAAGGCACATTGCCATTAATCCCCCTCAAAATACTCCCCCTGGTTCGAACACATGTATTTCATCGTTCTTGCCACTTTCTGAGGCAGTTCTGGAAGTCCTCTTTTGTGAGTGTCTTTAGTTGTGCTGTCTTGGCTGCCTCTAAGTCCTGAATCATTTTGACTTTGGAGAAGAGTCAGAAGTCTCACGGTGCCAGACCTGGTGAATAAGGTGGATGAGGACACACCGTAATGTTTTTATTCAACAGAAATTGCTGTACCAGAAGCAATGTGTGACACAGAACTTTGTCAGGGTAGAGGATGAAGTAAAGACACTCACAAAAGAGGACTTCCAGAACTGCTTCAGAAAGTGGCAAGAACGATGGGATAAGCGTGTTTGAAGTGGGAGGGATTAATGACAATATGTCTTTTACTGTAATACATTTTTATATTTAAACACTCACCATATTTTCAATCACACCTCATATGCACCAAGAACAGAAATAAAATGAGGAAAAGATAAATTTTAGTGATAAACATAAAATAAGCCAATATCTTCTGAAATGCTAAACCCCTATATTTTACAGTTATAATCCAATAAAGATAATATTAATACAGATTTAAGAGTTTACAGAACATTTTTACTCATCTTACATTAACCTCATAATAACACTATGATATTTCAGAAAAGGCGTTATTATCCCCTTTCAACATATTTGGGGAGACTAAATGAGTTCTCTAAGGTCAAATCCATACCAAATGGCAAAACCAGGAATAAAACTTACATCTGTTGATTTTTAAGGCCTGGGCTCTGTACATTCTACTAAGTCACCAAAAGTGCCATTAACATGATTGCTTTTGATATTAGTCATTATAGATACAAAAGCTACGTATAAATATCTATACTGATGATTACTTTTAGCTTTTAATAATTTACAGATAATATTTACTAATTTCTGTTTGGTAGCTCTAGTTTCAATCATGCTAATAGTAACAAGTGATGCATACAGGAAGGGGCATTTTCCAGGCTTCCTTTGGTGCTGGAAATATCCACTTGAGGCCTGGTACCCCGATTGTGTTATCCAGCTCTGGGCTTCTCTGTTTGGCCGACTCTGGGTGCCCACATCTAAGGACTTACCCTGCTTTATCTGGGTTTCTTACATAAGTCATCTCATGGCAGTTATCAATGACCCCAAACAAATAGCCCAATGAGCAATGTACATATTTAGAGAGGCCCAAATGGTCCATTCTGTCTGCCCTGCTTCATAATAGTCAGAAAACCACACCTATGGACATTTCAGCTGTATGATTCTGTGATTCTTAAGAGGGAAAAGAATATAGAGAAGGAATCTCAAAGAATTGGCGATATTTGCTTGTGGGGATAGATGGATGGTGAAGAGGCTTTGCCCTTCTCTGAGATGGGTTACCTATTTGTGCCTCTGTATTTCTGAAAATTCAGTGGAATGGAGATGGGGATACAGACCCCAGACGGGCATGAAATATTACCTGCTTACTTTCCATTGAAGCCATAACCTCCCGATGCCCATGTTATCACCACGGAGCCAACATTCTGGGCCTGACCCCAGCCCCTGCTCCTCCAAACACTTTCCCCTCCCTGGAATTCCATGAAAATGAGGTCAGAGAGGGTAGGGAGCTGGGCCAGAACAAAATGACTCCCTTGGTCCCCCTAGTAAGCGAAATGTGTCTTCGGTGTCATCATTTTCCAAAGTCCTTCTCGTGATGCCTAAAGTTTCACTGCTCTGCTCTAGTTCTCTTGATATTCACGATCCTAAATCACATGCTATTCCATTTTCCACACCCTGCCTATTTCCTTAGTGCTCAGTTTTGAAGAATGTCATGGGACAAAAACCTAAAAAAACAAACACACAAAAAAACTTTTTACTGTGATATGGTACTGCTTTACTGCAGTACAGGTTACTGCTGTCTCAGCTTCTTTCTTTTACCCCTTCTTTCTCCAGTCACACCTTCAAGGAGGTCATGTGACACCTTGGCCTGGGTGTTTCTCCTGCTGTTCATCTCATTGGTTACCTCAGTTCCTTAACAGACTCAGTAATCAATTCAGGATAACTGATTTTTCTTTTCACAAAAGCTAGAACTAATGGTAGTCACACCCCAACCCCTGCCTAGGAGCCTCTTCTAGGCTTAGGGTCCATCCAGTTCCAGGTACTGGGAACTGAGGAAGGCTAGTCTTCAGGAATGGTTAACTTTGCTCTAGGAAAAGAGAGCTCCATATTTTGTTGCTGTTGTATCATGGACATTTGCCCATACATTAGGTGGAAAAGGTAAAAGAGATGAGAGGTAACAAGTTTGGAAAGTAAAGTCTCAGAGGGAAAAAAAAAAATCACTCCTTTTCCCAAGAAGCGTTCTCCTTATGTCTGCCCATCATAGCTGCTGAAGTCAGATCAAGTAACCTGTCGATTTTTCTGAATACATATTTTCTTGCTTTATAAGGTATTGGCTGCATAATCTGATAAAAACTGTTACTAAATGAGCCCTCCAAATTTGTATTTCCACAGCCATAAGGGTATTGGCTACTTCTGTTTCTCCTCCTTCCCTCCCACCCTTGCTTCTGGAAGGTTCATTACTTACAGTTACTGCAGAATCAATCTGAACTGGCCAAAATCAGTGGTGGAATTTATAGCAGAATAAATGCCTGGCCGTACAAATGCAGTTACACATGAAAGGCTTGGGGAAGTTCTTTTGAGCAATCCTTCTACACTCTGCAGTGTATGATTTTTTATCCATTTAACAGAATCATCTTAAGCATATTTTGAGAAGTATAATCCTGACAGCTACAGAGCAGATTTTCCCTGAGGCAGGTATTGCAGAAAAACAATATTATTGATAAAAATCTTAGCATATTGGAACTTGGAAGGGAAACTAAATACATCTTTTTCATTCTTTACACCAATCCTTTAGAGCTCCATTTTCTTAACCTCATATTGCATTCCACTTTCTCTTTGAATTTTTATTTCTATAAAAGTGTTTGAACACTTCTGGAAGCACGCTAATGAACTGTTCTCTAAGAAGAACCAGCAGTAACAAGTTGCCTTGGAGAGGTAGGTAGAATTTGAAGTGCACTCAAAAGATAATGCACAGATTGGGGTATCAATAATTTTCCTTTTTAGAAGTATACAAGTTATAATATTACATTGGTATCTGGCCCATTTCTCTTGCTAAGTGCCCATATTATGGGTGAATCCTGTTTTACAGCATTCTGATACACAGAGAGTTGAACTTGAGCGTGAAATGTTGAAAAAAAAATATCAGAAAGACAGATGGTAGGCCGTCCTCCCCAAAACTCAATTTCATATTATGCATGTGATTGCTAATAGGCATGCACTAAAAAACAATTTTCCTTGACGGAGAAGAGCTGATAAATTGTCAACATAAAGTTAGACTGTGGTTGCTCCAGCGATCGAAAGCTCGTCTGTGAGTTTGGTCCCATCAAAGTCAGTTTCTTAAAACCGTATCAAAATTTATGAATGCGTATGTCTATAAAGTGACTGAAAACAACCCATAATGCATGTTTGTTTATTGTGCATGAGCTTTGTGTTGCTTTAGTGCATGTAAAGAAACCCAACATACACCCCAAGCCCATTTTTGTCCAGTTCTCTTTTTTTTTAGCTTCTGCATCTGGTAATGAAAACATCAAGAGCCAACTGGGGATGTGATTGCCCCTTCTATCCTGAGAGCTGACTTAAAACAAAAAGATCCACTCTTGAATGGCTCTTGCATGGTTTGGGAGCATTACACTAGCTATGTGTTGAGAGAAACAGATGCGTTTCAGAGCAATCGAGAACATTGATTATTCGAAGACAAAAAAGACGTTTGAGGAAGAAAAATAAATAAAATCAAGCAGATAAAAAGCAACCCCACTAATGATCTACAACCAAAAGCACCAAAGTTTCAGATTATCTTTGATAGAAAGATAAAGCCCATGCAGACAATGCAAAAATGGAGAAAAAGAGAGAGGTTTTCTTCTTTTTTACTTGCTGCAAGTTTGTTTTTAGAAAAGTAATTAAGCATTCAGTCCAGGAATGTACATTTTTGTTTTCTGGGGAGAGGGAAAGGGAAAAGGTAAAAATTTGTCCATACTGAAAATCCAGTAGCTACATATTGCATTTTATATAAAAAAAAGTCACTTAAAATATTGAATATTTGCATGGTTATAACATTCAGATTTGATGCCATTGATTACTGTTCATTTGATGACAGTTGTTTAATTGAAGGTGAATTGTAACGGATCTGACATGCACAGATCTTATTGGAACACAGGGACTGGGTGCTCAGGTTGCTACAATTAGTAGAATGGCTGAATATCATCCAGAATCAGAACTAAATGTATTGTAGACCAAGTAATTTTTTTTAATGAGAAAAACTCATCATCCTTAAAGCCAGGGGTTTTACGAAATGGTTTACCTAAGGGAAACCTTAGGCTGCCTGAAATGTAAGCTTTGCTTACATTGTTCCAAATACCCAGACATTCCCAAGAATTCAGATATCTAACAGTATATAGACCAAGGATTTGGGTGACAGAGATCTGTGTGGTGCTTCCTATTTCTGATTCATTTCACAATCTAAGATTTCAATGCATAAAGATTTTAGCCTTTTTTTTTCTTGAGTTACTGGTTCTAGGAAAATCATATTCCTCTTTTCAGAACGTCTATGTATTTATAACAGCATCCAAGACTCAGAGGGGAGAGATCCCTGCAAGCGTATAGGCCAGAATGGTGGAAGGAACAATAAATTTAAAAATTCCAAAAGGATGACTTACTTAAATCCACACATACTTATTCCCTTATCCTATAGGCTGAGAAGAACCTTCTTGGTCTCCTTGTTAGAAAACAGTGATCTTTTGCTTACAACGAATGCAAGAACTTTTTTTTTAGAATGTAACAGTCTTAGTCTTCACCCTGTTACCCTGAAAGCTGATTAGCTTAGGCTGGGACTGCACTAAATGAAGATTCCTGCTCCCTTCTACATTTGCTGAGTCAGGTTAGATGTATTCACCCGATTCCCTGAAGGAACAGATTTCTTTCTGCACAGTGCACTTGATGCCTTCATCTCTTTGCTGATTGATACTGTTCCATCTGCATAGACTTCCCTAACAACTGGCTAAAATGATGCTTTTTGAGAACCTCTCTTCTCCCACCAGACAGAATTACTGACTTCATCCCATAGCCCTCGGAATATATCTCCTTTATAGCACACATCACATTGTCTCATAGTCATTTCTACGTCTAGACTCTGTTCTCTGGGCTGAGGGCTTTGTTTTATCTGTCTTTGTTTTCCTAGTACCCTGTACTGTGTGTCACATACAACAGGTATGTCACATACAATGGACTGCATAACTGAGTGAAATCAAGTCCTACATACTCTCAGCAAAAGGTGATGCTGAAGAATGAAAATTATAGATCATGCTGAGTTACAATGGACTTTTCTTTTGATTTCCCAATTTATTATGAACTGATAAGGTTTCTTTTGGAAAAAAGTTTTCATTATGTAGATGGAAAGCTTTGGGGGGACACCACATTCTGAAACTCTAGTTGAAACCATTAAAGTTATTTCATAACAGTCTGGAAGGAACTACAGCAGATAAGCTCTTGTCAGTGCATGCCTTGTTCAGCTCTCTTTAAAGGCATGGGGAATAATAAAGCTTTCCATTTTATCTTCAGTGAAATAATACTGCTGAAATATCACCTCATTTTTGATGTCAGTGATGATTTCTCCTTACCTCCATGATGTCAAAAGGGAATTATTATTATTAGAGTGACAGATTACTAATGATGCTGTAAAAAAAGAGGGATAGCTGACATCATTATAACCCAAACATCCAACGTATCCTTTGTTGTCTGAGCCTTGCTGTTTGGTACTTTGAACAGAGTCACTCCACAATGTCACAGCTGTGTGAAAATTACTCTAAGCGGGAAGTAAATGAAAAGCAGGTGCCTATGAATTTTCACTAGCAAAGAACCATCCTGTTAAAATTTTTAGGACTGGATGACAGGAAAAGGAGGTGAGATTTATGTATGCAGGGGGAGAAAGGATTCTTCAGGGGGTCCAAATATTTCATGGGCTTTTGTGGGAAACCTCCCTGGATGTTTCTCCAAGGGTAAAACCACTGTGTGAGAAGAGAGATTGGACAAGGACATCCCTAGGTTTCGTGTTCTGTCTGCCCACCATGGAAGAGTGGTAATATGGTCTGTTGGTTCTGAGATTCATGTCCTTTGCAGCTACTGACTGGTTTGCTGGCAATCCACATTGACTTCTGGATTCTGATTCACTGTGACTGACCTATATGGCCCTCTGAATGTTTGAGAACATGGAGGTACTAGGCACTGCCACTTTTGGGTCATAGAGATGAAATCCACAGAACTCAACATTCCTTCACTGTGCCAGGGTGCCTGGAATCTGAATACTACCAGTCCTAAGTGAGCAGTATCTCTCCCTGCATCTTTCCATTCCATAAAGAAGATAATTTATAACAACACAACAATTCAAGAGTAAGAATGTTTTACATCCCATAATATCTTTCTTTGAGGAGTTTGACAATTATAGTGTTAATTTCACTCAGCATTAAAGAACATTTGCCCAGTACTCAACTCTCTGTAGGGCTATTCCAGGCAGGTTAACAAGTTGAGATGCCCTTTGAATAAAAACTTACAACCATTTCAGACAACACTTTTTGGTGCTCACCAATAAGCCAACTGCAAAAAAAAAAAAAAGAAATTAAAAGGGAAGATTGTTAAATTTAAGAAGACTGTGATGTATGTTTGTGGCATAAAAAGAGGAATGAGTACATATTGTGTTAAAGTGAGTAAATAAATTTGTCACTGCTCATAGAATAAGGCAAGACAGCATTACTCTCAAATCATCATTTTATTTTTGCCTTCAAATTAATATCTATATTGATTCCTCAGATTCTGATCTCTCCATTATTTCTATATAGGACAGGTTACAAAAGTTCACTAAGCCCTCCACAAGAATCATAGGTGTGATCAAAAAAATATGGTAAATGTTTAAGCAAAAAAATTATTAATTTAAATAAAAAAATTATTACATTGCTATTAATCCCCCTCACTTTGAACACACTTATCCCATCATTCTTGCCACTTTTTGAAGCAGTTCTGGAAGTCCTTTTTCCTGAGTGTCTTTAGTTGTACTGTCTTGGCTGCCTCGATGTCCTGAATCATTTTGACTTTGGGGAAGAACCAGAAGTCACACGGTGCCAGGTCCGATGAATAAGGAGGATGAGGACACACTGTAATGTTTTTATTCAACAGAAATTGCCATATACCAGAAGTGATGTGTGACATGGATCCTTGTCATGATGGAGGATGATTTAGAGCATACTTTAAAACACACCTTCTCTCAACTGTAGCTCACACCTGACGGATGACACTGAACAAGTTGAAACTTTTCACACACTATTTCTAAGGTTTCGACGCACCGCTTCCTGTGTTGAAGATCCCTGTCTTTCCTTTGGATGGCACTCGGCAGCAGCATTTACCATATTTTATGATCACAATGGAAAGGCTACGTGTCACATATCACTGTTGGTATGGCAATTTCTGTCAAATACAAATATGATATATGGCATGTCCTCATCTATTAATACCTTATTCACTGATCTGGCCCCGTGTGACTTCTGGCTCTTCCCCAAAGTCAAAATGGCCATGAAAGGTAAACATTTTGGATCAATTCAGCACATCGAGGCAGTCACGCTAGCACAACGAAAGACACTCATGAAAGAGAACTTCCAGAACTGCTTCAGAAAGTGGCAACAACGATGGGATAAGTGTCTTCAAAGTGACAAGGGAATGTTTTGAGGAGATTAATGGTGATGTGTTTTTTACTGTAATAATTTTGTTTTTAAAAATTTAAACATTCACCGTAGTTTTTGATCACCACTTGTAAAATCCTCCCAAGATCTTTTCTCCCTTGTGGCAATGACTTGGTTACATGTTTCCTATAATATTTCAGGTTCCCAAACCAGCACTGGCCAAGAGGCAATAGGCAGCTCTTGGTAACTCTGGGTCGCCTTCACTGGAACATCCTGGCGGCCTTTAACCTCTGTCTTCCCAAGAGTCAGGAACTGCACCTGCTGAAGCAGATCTATTTCATTCCATCCAGAGCGTCCCAAAGGGGCCTTCACCCTAATGTAGAGAGTGGAGCTAAAAAGGATGTAATCTCAACCACTGAATGACTAAAGAACACTGAAGGCAAGTCCTATTGTACATAGCAGGTCCTAAATTACGTTGCTTCATTCAACATGGTTTTGTTCTAACATTGATGAGATGACGTAGGAACTTAACTTGTTTATATCAAGTAGCCTAGGATAAAATTGGTTTTGCTACATATCATTTTGCTTAAAGTTGCAGAGCCTATAGGTGATGTTAAGTAAGGACTTACTCTACTTTTTTTTTTTTTTTTTGAGATTTTATTGGGGAATTGGGGAAGGGGAACATTGTGTTTTTCCAGGACCCATCAGCTCCAAGTCAAGTTGTCCTTCAATCTTAGTTGTGGAGGGCACAAGCTCAGCTCCAAGTCCAGTTGCCGGTTTCAATCTAGTTGTTGGGGGAGCATCCCCCCCCCCCACCACGTGGGAGTTGAACCGGCAACCTTGTTAAGAACATGCACTCTCACCTGCTGAGCCATCTGGCTGGCAATTGGCAACTCAGCGGCAGCTCAGCTCAGGTGCAGCTCACTGGCCCATGTGGGAACTGAACCCGTGATCCTGTTGCTCAAAGCTTGTGCTCTAACCAACTGCGCCACCTGGCTGGCCCACTCTACTTTGTTTTTTATTGATGAAATGTAAGCCCAGAATCATCAGACTGCTTGTCCAATGTTACATAGCAAGTCAGCAGCCGTGTGCTGGCAGTAGGATGAAATTTTCTGACTCCCCTCAACAGGTGTGCTCCTATTAAGCCACTCTGTTTTTTTAACTTCTACAAGGAGTCATGAGTTTGAAGGACATTTGACAAGGGCTGTTGAAGACTGTTAAATATATTCAGAACTACCAAGTAATAAACAAGTGACTCTTGATTGTGCTTCCAGGATTCTAGCCACTAGAATTGGGTACAAGTGGGGTACCAGTTAAATACATGTTGATTTTTAAAAGCTGAATATGATAGTATGAAAAAATATGTCATAGACTATGTCAACCATTACTGCAGCCTTTTTAAAAGGAAAAGGAAGAATTTATCTTATTAGCAATGGGGCCTGGAAACTTAAATTATATAATTCTAGTGGCTGCATAGTTTCAGCTCTAAATCCCCTTTAAAGGAACTAGAATACTGACCCAAGGAAGGAATATGTTTTGACCTTAGCACAAATGATGTCCAATATTTATAAATTCATTTATCTTCTTAAACAAATGTTTATAAGGATTTCTACCACGTGACTGGAACTATTTTAGGAGCTTCAGCTTACACAGTGGTGGGGGAGACAAATTACATACAGATAAATTATGAAAGAGAGTCAGGATGTGTCACAGGCAATGAAGAACAATAGGCAGCAGGCTAAAGCAGGTGATGGGGATGCAGAGGGTATGTATGAGTTATTTCAGGTGGCATCATGAGGGAAGGGATGTTTGAGCAGAAATTTAAATGACATGCCAGTGTCACCCATGGGTGTATCTGAGGACAATATATACTCTAGGAAGAAGAAAAAGCATGTACAAAGGCTCTGATGAAAGGGAGGTATAAGTACTGCTATCAGTCTAATGATGACATATGGATTGTTTCTGTAGATCGTTGCCAACAGTGAGCTGAAAGTGATGTTTCCAACATGGCATCTTACAGATATCCACTGTGCACTTGTAGTTTGATTACACACACACACACACACACACACTCACTGAAGGCAGCAGTTTAAAGCCTTTATTTCGACTACTACTACAGAGGGTTGAGAGCTGATTATACAGACGATTCTGTTGTTTAAATGTGAGTCTTGTAACTCAAGGCACTTTGCAAAGGAGCCATTCTTTGAGTCTGATGGTGGAGGGCATTCATAGAGAGATGGGAAAGACATGATTAGTGCTTTGTCCCCCAGGAAGTCACTACATGAGAAGATATGAACTCCAGAATCCTGGCTCTTTTCCCTTACTTGGAATGAGTCAACAGAAGCCCCTCTGAGGTGTTGTGTAGTGCCTCTGAGATGCAGTTGGTTTCACGCCACAGCAATAGTTTCCTTCCCCAGAGGGTTCAATTTATATGTATGTATATAGAAGCTTTAACCAAACCATGGAGACTGGTGGGCTACCAGTCCTGGAAGCTCCATTTATTTCAGAGATCAACAACATCACATTGGCCCTGCCCCTACTCCATTTCTTGCATTAAAGGGCTATATTAGTCTTGCCATGACGCTAAATCAATTCCAAAGAAAATGATTTGGTATGTGTTCCTTTTGTTAAAGGGACAGATGACGTATTTCAGTCATATTTTGTCTCTTATAATCAAATCAATATTCAGGACACTTAAGCAGGGAGAAATTTCCCAGAAATAAATGCATTTTCTATATTCGGAAGAAATCATTTATTATTCTAGAGCTCGTCTAACTTCCAGGAGATAATCTGAAATATTATTGATGAATTACTACTTCCCATAGTTCCATAGTTACAGGTGCATATGCAGAGGTGCAGGAGTTAAGGTTATGGATTGTCTAGATCAGGGGTCGGCAAACTGCGGCTCACGAGCCACATACAAGCCACATTCCATCTCAAAAGTTTGCCGACCCCTGGAAGAGCGAATCCTGTCCCTCGCAACAATTTAAAAATTCTTTGAGAGCCATAAATATATTTTTACAAATAAGGAAAATTTAAAGTAATATTATAAATGATAGTTTTATTTTCATTTTCATTTTTACTTCAGAGCCACATGTATGTACCCAAAGAGCCTCATGTGGCTCACGAGCCACAGTTTGCCGACCCCTGTGGCTCTTCCTTCTCAAAAGTTTGTCGACCCCTGGTCTAGATCAACCTTTATCAACCTCACAATAGGAGTTCCATAAACATGAACTATACAGATGGACAAATATTATGTGCTCGCTATGGGCCAGGCATTAGGGTAGTACTTCATTTACATTAATTCACTTTATTTTACAATAGCATTACAACAGAGGTTTTCTTGGTACTCCCACTTTACAAGAGAGAAAATAGCTGCTTACAGAAGTTCAACAATTTACTTCAAGTCATAGAGCCAGGAATGGCAGGGCTAAGTGGAAATCCTCGACTGTGTGATGTCACAGCCAATGTGCTTAATAACTCTTCAGTAGAGTAGCTTTGAGATAATGAGGGTCAAACAGGGCCATGTATCTGGAAGCCCTTAAAATCTGTAAAGAGTTAAGTAACTGCTCCTTCAGACCACTGGATCAGGTGGTTCCCTTAGGGAAACAGAAACAATGAAACTCTACAATTGTTGTTAGGGTATATTAGCCCATCAAAAAACGCTGGGCCTGAAAAACTGATGAACTGTGCTTGTGTTTACTTTTTAGTTCTTAAATTCTTAGTTTTCTTTTTCTTTAAAAACTCTTTCTAATAGGTCCCAGTCTCATCATAGAGAGATTATATTTAAAAATCTATCAGGGCTGGCCGAGTGGCGCGGTGGTTAAGCGCTGGCTTAGGAAGCCAGCGGCCCTGGTTCGGTCCCACATATGAGGGCCAGTAACACTGCCCTCAAAAAAAAAAAAAAATCTATCAGATTGAGAAGATTTTTACACAGGTATTAATGACAATTTTGAAGGGCATTCGTTGGTGAAAACATATCATATACAGAAAGAGTTGTCCATTGTTGCATCAATGATGTCATTTTCAAAGTGGGCATCATTTTCCTTATTCTTAGCTACCAAAGATTGGAAACCCAACCTGAAAAGACCCAGCATGAGTCAAAGATGGAATGCTGTTACTTCTACCTACTTTCTAAAATCTATATAATGAAAAACAAAGTTCTTGTAAGTTAGCAACATACACAGTGTGCAGTTACTGACATACTTAGAATTTACAGGCACTTCAAAAAATGGCTAGTGCTATCTCTAGTTGGTAAAATATCTAGTTGATTAGTCCTGGCAGATATGACATATCCCAGGCTAGAACTATTGGCATGCCTTGGTAATGGGGAATAAATTCTTTAAGATGAGAAACAATGTTAGTTGTATTTCATATGACACTGGAAATAACGCTTAATGGACAATTGTGCAGAGGTGAGCAGGGACTAAAAAGAGATAACAGGATTTTAAAAATTTGATTTCATTGGTTCTCTCCTCTATTTGCATTTTTCATCATGATAACCTCAGCCTGTATGTGTTATTCTAGAAATTTTTTTTTCCTTCAATTTATTCTGGGTGTCTAGGTTGATTGAAAGGCAATAAATGTGTAGACTTGGAAAGCCTGAATGGGTTGACAGAATTTTCGGTCTCTCTGAAAATTTGTCTATTGATTTGACAAGACAGTTACATTTTTGCGCAGCTTGGAATACTATAGTCATCATTTCAAGACAAAGCTACAGCAAAGCCTTCAGGAGAAGCCCTGATATGCCCACACACCTGGAACATCTCTGAATCTCAGGCTGGAAGAAGCATCCAGATGGCGTCTAGTCTGTCCACACTCATCTAGGAGGGGGAGAGACTTTTAATGGATAAGTTCAGTGTATCCTCTTCGAAATCTCCAGAGAAGGACCACCACCACATCGTCCCCTACATGTGTGATGGGCACACCTCCAAGCTACACCTCTCTGGTATAATTAAAACTCACTGTATACAATGATCCTCTTGGGCAGAGAAAGAACTAGACTTCACAATCACACTTCGCATGTGTTTAGCAATCTTTGAGAAATCATGGAGCTGCGCCAGAAAGCAGGCTATCAGCAAATACTGTTCTAACTGTCAGAAAGATAGAGCCTCGAAATGTTAATATCCAGAAAAAAAAAATCTTGATTTACTAGAAAGAAAATGGTAATTTCCAGATGCCAGTATGAAGTCATGATGAATAAGTGATGCTAAAATGCCTCGATTTTTCATTTTCTGAAAAGCAGTCTTGACTGAGGCTCAAGAAAAGGCTGTGGATGTGGTACGTTATGATTATTGTAAGGCACTGGTGAAGATGAACAATGTCCGGGCAGGCCAGATGGAGGGCTGTGAACCAGGTCACGGTAGAGCCATTGGGGTTCATAGCTATTCCAATGGTCACATCTGAAAGACGCTGGTGTCAACTAGCTGATCTCTAGTGGCTTGTTATAGTTTAGTACTGTCAACATTTTTCATTGTTACTTTAGAAAGAAAGAGAGCATGCAATTCAATCCAACTAACATTTACTGAGTGGTAACTACTGTTGTAGGTGCTGAGGGAAGATAGCAGAATCAGAAAGTACCCAGTATCTAATTTAGTATATTGGAAAGAAGGCATTTGAAATCAGGTCATTTACTTATTTCTCCATGTTTTGCTATTTACCATTTATGTGACCTTAGACAAGTCAATTCATATTTCTGTGCCTCAGTTTTACCCATCTTCAAAATGGGGAAAATAGAGATAATTACCTAAAAGAACTGCTGTGAGATTCATATGAAATTATATAAAAGTGTTTGATAAAATGGAGAGAAGATGCTTAGCTGAGTCTGTGTTATCTCAATTGATCCCTATGAAATTTTTTTGGGTTATGTACTGTTAATAGCTTCATTTTATAGGTGAGAAAATTGAGGCACAGACAGCTTAAAAATGCTATTTTAGCACAGAGGAGAAGGGATGAGTGCATGGGGGGAGATGAAAATAAAAAGCGGGTATTTGCGTCATGTCAAATTGGTTAAGTTTTTGAGGTGGAAGTGTGGCAGAGAGGAATTTTAGGAAAAGAAAATAGCATGGTGAAAAGCATAGCAGTGTGAATATGCAAATGTTTTTTAGGAAAGACGATTGAATAGATTTTTCTAGAGCATCTGCATTAAGAGTTCTGGGAAAGAATGATGGAGGCGGTGGTAGAAAAGGTAGGCTAGGGCCAGCTTTTGAATACATTGGCACTATGAACCAATGATGACTCAGGAGCAGAGAAATAAATGATCCCTGAGGCTTTGAGAAAATATTCCAGACAGCAGGGTGCAGAAAGCATGGAGAAGTAACATTTCCTGGGAGGTAGTCAGGAATTTTTCACAATAGACCCAGTAAAAGGTATTAAACTGGAGGAATGGAAATAGAAGCTGGTGGATTCAACCAATTTTGGCTGCACAGTACAGCGGCAGGTTGATCAAGGGGAGGGGAGAGGTGGGGAGAGGTTGATGCTGTGTACTATGGACTTTATTACGTATTGTGGATTTTTAATGAGAATTACATCAAGAACTAAGATTCCAGATCGTTGAATTAGTAAGTCATAATTCTCTTTTAGTTTGCTCTCTTTAGTCTTGTCAACATACACATTCAGTCAAAAATAACGTTTGTCTATGAAAAGCCTTCGACTTTAAAATTTACCTCACTGTGATTTTGACATTGGAAATCCTAGCGATGCAACTCTGTGGCACACCTACGTGAACAGGAAGAAAATGAGAACCATGTGCCACTGAAAAGAACAGATATAATTTTTAAAAATCAGTTATAATTTTTATAAAGAATATTTTCTGAGAAATGTTTTTCAGAATATTACCTCTATCTGTGTAACAGTATCAAAATGTAAATCTTAGTTTAATTTTGCAGTCTAGGAGTTGATGTCTTTTGCAACAGGACTTGAACTTGTATTGACACTAAATGCATAAATGGGAGGGAAAAATGAGAAAGGAAAGGGCTGCTGTGATATTGGTGAAATACATTTTGGAAGATGCACTAACTTTGGTGTTCTGGTAAATACTGAAGGTGTCGTCACAGTAAGTAGGGTCTTGTAACCCAAGATCACTGGATACGTTTCAGGCATTCAGGAACTCCCTGATGCAAGATGAATTTCCCATGGGAGAAGCTTGAAAAATTTCATCAAAAAATTAAAGGGCTCTATGACACCTGAACTCACACAAATCACTGTTAAAATTACAGAAGTGACTGACTCCACAGAACAGATACAACCATGAAATTAAAAAAAATGAACAAGAAGATTTTCTAATTTAAAATCTTTAGAAAAGGCAAAAAAAAAAAATCTTTCTTCAATTAGCACCCTCTAATTTTTTGGTTTTGTTACTTCATATTTAGGTACAGATATTCTTAAAGCTGAGGTATACCAGCAGTCTGAATATGCTAGTGACCCTACAAATTATTTTCTCTATGACTTATACTTCATGACTCTAGATCATAAGAAGGCTGGATAAATTTCAGAAATCATGTAATTCAACACTTGGCTAACGCCTGATCCATATCCAAATCATTCCAGATGGGGGACTGTTTATTTTTAAGAATCTGGAGTTCCCCTGTGCTCCCTAGTAATTGTTCGTATGTGCCAAAGCAGGGACTCTGGACATTTTAAGATTTTTGCTTCTGCCGAGTTCAGAGGCATTCTCAGCATTATATGAACAGCTTTCCTCTCTTTGTCCTTGTTTCCCAGTCCGGGGTACTCGCCTGTGCCATTAGAGTTAGGACATCTTGATATGGGTGGGTATGTACTCCAGACATGATGGTGCCGGTGGGCATTTAAGAGATTAGCAAACTGACAGTCCCATGCGGAAGGAAACTAACCTCCAAAGACAGGAGCTAAGGAGGCGACCCAATTAGTCTTCCCTTCTCTAATTTCCCTGATTACAATATCTCCTTTTACCCCTGTGCTCTGCCTAGTAAGTTCCCCCAGACGTAAACCTCATCAAGACTGGCAGAATACTGATGCAATGCAATTTAAAGGAGGGCTGTGTTATGCTAAGATATGTGGCCAACAATGACACCCAAACAACAAGGAAGCCCTGAGGCATAAAAAGTGGCTGGTCCAGATAAGGGTGCTACTGTGGATTTCAAAGCAAATGAAGAAAGAGACAGCTGAATGTCAGTTCATAGTTGGGAAACTCATTGGACAGAGGGCAGCTTTCTTGAGGACTGGGGCGAGGGAGCAACAGCAACTTAAGATTCCACTCTCTATATGAATCAGCGCTTCCTTGGCTAGATAGAATTCCTGGTAATGGGTACTTGTGGGTTTTATAGTCCGTGAAAAGGAAGGTAGATCTCTACAAAGCTCCAGGAACCGGTACAGTGGGATATGCTGAGTCACAAAGGGCAGATCTTAATCAGGCAAGAGGTTTCTCTTTTAAAAACTTAGATTAATTTTTCACATGTTGAGATCCAGCTCACGCTGAACGCTTCTTTGGGCTCAGTCCGTTAAGCAGTGAAACAGAGGGGTAAAGGGGCAAACTGGAGCCTAACTGCTTGGATCAATCCTGGCTCCTCAGTAGCTACTGAAAAGCTATAGGAACACAGGCAAAGTACTAAACCCACTGAAGCCTCAGTTTCACCATCTGCAAAATGGGCATAATAATAGAATGTAAAGTTTGAACAATGCCTGGAATATAGTAAGTCTTTACATAATGTTGTATGAATGAGATAACATAAGTATAAAGAGTTTGGTAAGTATCTGCCACAGTCATGTTCAATGTGTGGTACTTTTGTTACTATTACTGTCAGTGACAATGACAGTAAAGAGACTGGCAGATAAAATGATGGAGAAAGTCAGAAAAGTCCACATGCCAAGGTTACAGAAAAAAAAAAGGAAAAATATAATAACTTGCATTGAACAAGGTTTAACATTTTGGATCTTTAACTAATGGAAAAGAAAGAAGCACACAGTGGTAATAAATTAGGGGAATACTGGGACTATGGAGAAATTATCATCGTTGTTTCTTTTTATTTGTGTTTACTGTGTGGTGGTGAAGTGATTATCAGTTTTATTTGAATGTTTTATAAGCTGTTAGAACTATTTACTGAGAATGAACAGATAAATGGGGATGTTATTCAGCTGTGTCATGTCATGGGTTTTCACAACTCGTGCAGCAACTTCCCGACAAGGTTAATTAACCGAGGGGAGTTCACTGTGGAGGGAAAAGGAGGGGAAAAGCTAGGTGTGGTGGAAGATTCATCTTATTGGGGGGAACAGGGGATGAATTACCTCTCCTGTTAGCAGTTCTGGGGAGGGGATAAGGCATTGGATGGAGATTTTTATGATATCTTGAGAACGATGTACTGACAGGGTAATGTCAAAGGGCTTTAACATATGTGGTTTGATGGAAAAGGGAATGGCTTCTAAATCTTTTCCATTCTGGATGTTCAAGGTTGAACTCTGTAATATTTTGTTTCTCAAAGGCCCCTTATTATAGCAAGGTGTCTTTCATCCTAAACCCAAGGAGCTCCAGAAACACTCTTATTCCCTGTTTGCTTGGTGGTCCCTTCTTATTCACCACTCACAGGTGAATATTCTTATTCTCCTTAGGGAGACATTCACGACCTTCCCACCTAAAGTGGTCCCCATCAAAGTCTCCCTCACATTACCCTGCTATTATCTGCATAATAGTGTAACCTACTGGTTAAGTGCATGGGGTGTGGGGCCAGAGTCCTGGAGTTCAAACCCTACCTGCGTCTGCAGCCCGTGATGCTGGGGGTGCTAATTACCCTCTCTAGCCTTAGTTTCTTCATCTGTAAAATGGAAACAATGAAAATACTTTCTTCTGAGATTGAGATGAGGGCTAATCCATGTACACTCTACCCCGCCCAGTACATTGTAGTGCACATAAATGTTAGCTATTGTTATTTTGACCATCATCACTCTCTGAAATCACCGTCTTTATTTATTCACTCATTATTGTCTGTCTCCTGCTGTTAGAATGGAATGCCATGAAAGCAGGGACTTGTTGTTCAGCACTGGGTTTCCAAGATCTAGGACAGGCTCCATAGTAGGAGCTCAATAAATACTTGTTGAATGAATGAATATTCTATTAATATTTAATAAATTAGCTTGTCTAATTTCAGGTCACATTGCAAAAGCAGCCTTATTTAGGTGCCCTGATGGCAAAACAAACAAACCGAACCCAAGCTACTTGGTTTCTTGCTAGACTGAATCTCAAACCACTCCCCCATATTATTTTTTTACCCATACATCCCACTTTTTTTTGCAGATTTTACAGTTTACAATCTCTAGCTTGTCAGGTGAAAGTAATAATTTTTTAAAAGAGTATTAAATTATCTAATGATACTGAATTATACTAAGTATTATTTTTTCAAACTATACCTCACCTGTCCCACCTTCTTCCCTCCCGGGATGTGCCCCCCTCCCAATCAGCAAAAACCACTAACGATGAAGAACAAATGCTGACAGACAGAAAAGTAATAGTTGAAAGGAAGCCCTACAGCTCCTGAAAGCTAGAATGCAAAGAACGTATCTCTGTTGCATTAAAATGACAACTAGCATTACACCTGTAGTTTGCTTCTAGAACTCCAGACTTGCTAATGCTGCAGTTAACTAATAAATGCATTGTGTGCAGTGAGGCAGGAAAATGCAAAATGGTTCTAAGGATAGAGTGTTTTTTTCCCCTCTAACATCCCTTTGTAACAGACCTTACAGGGTAAAGCTACAGCAGGCGGAGCTGCACAGGTCCTTTCCTTTGCTTCGAACCCTGTTAAAGGTTAAGGCCGTTCCGTGTGTGCCTTTCAGACTGTAGGACAGCTCAGCTAAAGGTCGTTCTTGGAAGGGCCTGCTTCTCTACCTCCTTTATTTATTTATTTTTCTTGAAGAATTCATATGAAATAAAGTGCCTGCCTCTGACTTTTATGCAGCTGCGAGTCTCTTGATGATTTATAGAAGGTTTTTAAGGCCTGATGATAATGACTGTTACCATCCCTGACCATGGTCACCCGAAAGGACTGAGCTATCAGAAGGCCAAAACTCTAAAACTGGGAAAGGTTGGACTGGCTCACCTACAGAACATTCCATTTTTGTTTGTCCTCCCACGTAGAATAAATATTGTTTCAGAGATTGGTTAGTGTGTTGTAAAATTGATATGATTCAGGTTGCCAAAGGCATTTCATAAATTTCATAGGTCTTAATTTATGTTGCTACAGTAACTGCAATGTTGGAGTTCCCTGAGATTAGAAGGCTTTTATATCCTTAACCTTAAAATGATACTAATGTAGATTATGACTACAGACTGGGTCTTTGCTGGTTGCAGGGAACATATACTCTGAATATGCAATCATTGTAATTTCAAAATTAAGATGTCTGATGGCCAACCTGACTTGCTTATTTGCATGCGTGAATTTCAGAGGCCAAGATGCTATTAGAATGGACAGTCTTTCTCCAAAGAGAAAGGGGGAATTTGAAGCAGAGAAGTGGAATTCTTTTTTTTTTTTTAAAGGACTGCAGCTCACCGTGGCCCATGAGGGGATTGAACCGGCAACCTTGGTGTTATCAGCACAATTGAGCTTACTGGCCACCCCAGTGGAATTCTTATAAACAGTGATTCTAGAACACTCATTGTAAGGACTGATATAAATTTGGCTTACCTTTTCCAACAAAGTGAATTTCTAGCAATTGCTGAAGCCCTTGCCACATTATTAATAAGGGTTTTAAGAAAAGACTCCATATTGGGGCATTTGGTGAACCAGCAATGTCTGAAGGGAGGTGAAGAGGTAACAAACAAATCCCTTACCTTGAGACAGAAAGACAGCTAAGAACCCTATGGACTGCTCAAGATCACATGTGTTAATTATACGGACCCAAAGCAGCTGGGAAACTTAATGCAAATGACCTAGAATTGACCTAAGACAGAACTATCTCCCCCTCCTGGAGCCCAGCTTACCTTATATCCTGAAGACTTGATGTGCACACCTCGTTTGGTCAGAGTAGATTTCATTCGGATGAAAAAGGAACGTTCAAGCGTGTTGTCAGTGGTTAGCAGACTGGGGCTGGTTGACTCCACTGAAGAATACAAAAAAATATACATGCGATTTAGATCTCTGCACAACCCCTCACAGCTACTGCTCAGGTGCAATCCTTGAGTTCACTAAAAATAAATGACTGATGGGTGCTAAGAGCATAGTAATCAATTTACCTCATTTAGAAAATGTTTACTTTGCAGAAAATAAAAAAGAGTAATTAATGTATTCAAAGTAACTCCCTTCCAGTGTCTCGCTTTTTCAGGCCTTTTAACTTCCAGCAGCTCCCTAAGTGGGGTATGATAGTGAGTAAGTAATGGTAACACATCTGGAGACTTGGCCAGTGTACAAGGAGAGAGTTGTCGTGAAAGAAAAGGACCACATAGATTTATGGGATCAGCTAAGACCCAGGCAGAGATGCTTCTGCAATGAGGTAAGGATAACTTGCTCTTTGTTCTCCCTGAGAATTCCTGCTTGCATCATTTACCTACTGGGGGGTTCTGAGAACCCAAAACCCATCAAGGTCAGGTAGCTGGACCCTGGCCAATACTCTTGCCCTCCTGAGTTGGTTTTCTTCATTGTGGGGAAGAAGTCTTCTCAACTGACTTGGGGTAGAGGGCTATGAATAGGATGGACAGACAGAAACAAACAGGAGCTACTCACAATATCAGCTTTCCCTTCCTGTCACTAATGGCAGCTTATCCCCAGCCCTCATCTTAAAGCTCTGTATTTTCACATCTCTGCTTCTGATATGAAAAAAATAATAGTCTCCTCTCTTAAGCAAGATATTCTTTCCCTTTCTGTGTTTTTAGATTAAGTAGAATACGTTTTTACTTATGAAACTTAAAATGGAAGTTTGTAGTCTTGCTGATCTAAAACACCTTTATGCAAAAACATAGAAGGCAACATAAATCTACTTTCTTTAAAAAGTAGCTTCTAAGCTGAGTGGCACGTTGGTTGCTCTGAGCAGCAGGGCCCTGGTTTGGATCCCACATATGAGGCCAGTGACGCTGCACCCTCTATCGCTAAGATGGTGAACAACAGCTGGACCGGCAGCTGGGCTGCCATGAGTCGCCGGTGACCGTGTAGGCTGCAGTGGGTTGCCATGAGCTACCGTGAGTTGCCAGCAGCCAGCGTGAGCTGCCAAGAGCTGCTGTGAGTGGCCATCCAGTGGCCGGTGACTGATCTGCCTCACCCAGGAAGAGCACAATGATCGCAATACCAACATTGGCCTGTGAAGCAATGTCCTCCACAACTAGACTGAAGAACAAAAGGACAGCAACTTGTCTATTCCCTTTCCCCAATTCCCCAATAAAATCTTATTGGAAAAAAAAAAGAAGCTTCTATGGTATTTTATAAATTTAAGTATTTTCTTGCAAAAAAGTTAATTTGGGGTTTTTTAAGCCTACTAAATACTTTAATTTTAATCTTCTAAAATAACACTTCTAAAGTGTTTCTTATTCTAAAACAAACAAAAATAAATAGATTCAACAACAAACAGGATTTGTTTTGAGCAGTCCTACACTAACACTGATTTTCTCCGGGGTAGGGATAAAGATCTAAGAATTAAATATATAGTGTGTGAAAATAGTTATTAAAACAAAAAAAAATAGGCAAAACAAACTTAAAAATTTTTAATTATGAGATGTATTCCATATATTTCTTAAGGAAAAGAGATGTCTATTTTTTATATTAAATGTGATGCTCCAATGAAAGAAGAATGAGAACTATTCTAACAGAAATCTTGCTATTTGTGGTCTGGGGTTTTTCTTGTATCATTCTATCTTAGTGTGACTATATTTTCCTATATTTATGGCATTTCTATTCTGGAGTGATGGAACCACTGACAAGTGTCCTTTTCTTATGTGTCTCTCTTAAGATTCTTTTTTTGTTTTGTTTTAGAGAGCATGGATCTGATGTCATTTTAAATGTACAGCTTTTTATCACTCAAGGGAAAAGCAGAGCCATGTTATATTTAGTACTTTCATTTCTTCTGATTAAATATGAATTACTATGAAATTTTTCTCATCATCTAACACGCTATAATACGCCAACAGCTTTTTAATACACTATATAAGCACAAACTTCTGCTCTAAGAGTTTAATTTGCCCCTCTAATCCAATCACATCAACCTTATTTCTCTTATCAGAGATTCCCATTTTGAATTAAATGAGCTCATTAGTTTTAATCAAAAGCAGAGAGATCAAAACTTAAACGTAAATGCTTTAGATCAGAACTGTCAGTCAGCCGTGCAGTTCTATTTTACTAAAACACAAGATCAGAGACCCTTAGAACCAATTTTTTCTCGTAAGGGATGCCGAGAGCTTGAAGATGCTATATCCTTTTTTTTTTTTTTTTCTCCCAAGGACAGATTATACATTTAAGGTTAGACTTAATTTATAGCAGTTTTTCATCCTGGTGGAAATGGAAAAGTATGCCAATCTACTGTTGTCCCTTTCACATTTATTGGCACCGGTCCTCTGAGACTTGAACTAACATGCAGCCATCAGAATCTGCACTACAGACTCTGCCTTAAACATTCAGCTCTGTTCAGCAAGACTGTGTTTGCCAGAGCTGAGGACAAATGAAACTTCCTCGAGAAGCACAATACATTTTAGGGCCAGGGTCCCGGGTACCCTAACCCAGTAAGGAAGGAACCACATACCTGTGGAAAAGTGAGTGATTTAGGCATCATTAGAAATTATTATTGTGTTCAGTATGTGGAACCACACTGTAAAACACTTAGCGTGCACATCAGAGACCGCAGCATGGGTGCTTCCTGCTGGGTGATGGAATGCAAGACACAAGCTTTGCGTGAGCTGGGGAGACTGAACACTGCATTATGCCCTGACTGAGGCACTGTATACAGCAACCCCCATGTGTTACAACAGTAATTGTCTAAACACACAGGCGCAGCGTTAATTAAACCCAGGACAACTGGTGTGACAGGAACGCTAAGGTCAGGTTTTGCCCCATTGAAGCTGAGATTTAAAATCTAAACAGGTCCTCAAGCTTTTTATTTCAAGAGCATGGGGCTATGGAGCGTGTGTGTGTGGGGGGGTGGGGGTGGGGGGAAGGAGGGGGGGTAACTTAAAAAACAGTTTGATTTCTGATGAAGATATCTTTTTTAATTCCATAGGACTTTCCAGCTCTGAGGACGGGGCGGAAGTAATGCGCCATGCTGTCTCTATCAAAGTGACATGTGGCAAATTCTTTCACAATGAACACACCCCATGGCCATGTTTCCTCAAGGGCTAGCAAACACACTCTGGTTATCCCTGCTCTGTCAACGCTGTCTCTCCTATACAAAGATCTATTATCTGCATGCGACAGGGGAAAGCAGCAGCTTTAGAAGTTTTTTAAGCGTCTCAGGTGAGAAGCACTATTTTCATGAAGGTTCTGTTGGGAAAGAGCCAAGGCAGCATGGCCTTGGTGATGTGTGACACGACTGTGGCACTGAATAGAGAAGAGGTGCGTGTGTGTGTGTGTTTGTGTGTGAGTGAATATATGTCTGTATATGTTGGGGGTGTGTGTGCGTGTGAAGAGAAGATGGAGTAGTGAGAAAAGAATCCTTATGACTGGTGCTCTCTAAAGACAGTGGGAACCAGTCAATGCCAAAGAAGCATTTTAGAGTGCTTTCTAGACATCAAATACTTTTCTGTCAACTTTCTGAGGCAGGCCATGATTGCTGCATGCTCTGATAAGAAAGTTGGGATTCAGAGAAGTTACATCTGCTGTCTGAGACATAAAAGAAATTTATGGGTAGAACTAGATTAAGTGGTCAACGCTCAGATGCGGCCAGTTTTGACCTATGAATTATAAACAAGAAGCTGAAAAAACAAAAAAACAAGACCCATGCAACTAAAAGCTATTTTGCTGAATCTCATGGACCTCAACTTTTTAATAAATCGAAATTATCTCCACTCTTGAAATGTCATTTTTGCATATTTTGTAAAATTTATAGAACAATTTATAGCAAAAGTTGTAATAATTTTTAGGTTGGCAAATGCCACCATAATGTAAAACTATATCTGTGTTATTCCACATCTGTTTATAATTTCCTAACTGGTATTGTAGTTGCTCCTTCCTATCATTATGTAGGAACAGGAGGTGGTGGGGAAGGTGGGGGAAGAAGGTGGCTGAGAACCATCTAGTTGTCACTGGCCAATCCTAGGGCCAGGTTCACTCTCAACACTCAGTCTTCTCTCTAGGGTCTCTGCACGTGTATGAGAGCAAAGCATAAAAAAGGGCCTTTCTTTTTTGTACATTTCAAATGTTTTCAGTGCAATTCTAGTGCCAAAACCCTCCAAGTGCCACCAACTCCTGATGTATGAGGGAGAAAAGAGAAAAATTAAGTTTTGAGATAATGTTGTTACTCCTCAATTGTCAACAAAGTAATTGTCCTTTTAAAGGAGACGTGGAGTTGGGGTAAATCATTAAGATATGAATTTAAATGCACTCTTTCCCCATTTCATTACCTAAATGAATCTTTTCCTTTTTTTAGATGTTCTGTGCACACAGGACACACCAAAGTGCAAATAACCAAAGTGATTTTCCTGAAAGAAGGGAGGAAATGTTCATGTTGCAATTATGTTGATAAAGGCAAATTATTTCATTGGCATGTGCTGTTAGCTTGCTTAGATACCGATGTATTTTTGGGGTTTTGAAATGAGTATGTGTTAAGTATATGACAAGCTGTTTCTTACAAAAGTTTTCCTGTATTTACCTCAGCCACTTGGAAGTTAGATATGGTCATGTGGCTTTCTGTGGCCAATAAAATATGAGCAAGTCATGTGTCACTTCCATCTGGGATTTTCTAGAAGAAGCAGACCTGAGGTGCTACTTTCTCTTTCCCTCTGCCATGGTGACTATCAGCATTTCAGATGGTGCTTGCCCCATCAGCCTGGTCTTGGAATGAAGACAATGTGGAGTCGAACCCTCAGCGAACCCTCCCAGAATAAATCTTTCTTGTAATTTAGCTTTTTTTTTTTTAACTGCCACAAAACTGAGCCCGTAATGACTGATAAAAATACCAAATCTTTATTATTATATAAAAAGAGTCGGTATATTGTTCAAGTCTCCCAGGTGGTCAGTGACAGAGCACACAGACGTGACATAGGTCTGACTCCAAAGGTCATGATGTCAACGTGTTCTTTTTTTTTTTTTTTGAGGACAGTGTCACTGGCCCTCATGTGGGACCCGAACCAGGGCCACTGCTGTCCCAAGCCAGCGCTCAACCACCGCGCCACTCGGCCAGCCCAATGTCAATTTGTTCTTACAGTAACTTATATCTGCATTTTATCTCTTATGCTGGGTATTCCAGGGCAGCAGGGCTGAGACAGGTCTAACTCTGATCCCCTATAGCACCTAGCATGGTTCATTGTACCCAGAGCAAAGATCTATTTTTATAAAATCTATATCTGTATTTATATATTTACATATATTAATATATTCAATAACTATTAGTCATTAAATGTGGACTTTAATCAAGTAAGATCGTCTCAACTTAGTTTCCCAATAGTAGGCCCAGCATGGTAAAAACAAATCTTTTCTAACACAAATGGTCCCTGCAGATTTTATGTTTATCCAGGATGATATCCGTGCTAATTGGATGCCATAAATTCTTCAATACTCCTCCTTCCAAAAGGTGGAGACTATTTCCTCTCCTCTCACAAGTGGGCTAAACTTCCCATAGCACATGGTAGAATCGGTAGTGTCACTCATTCTGATGGAAGCCAGCTGCCATGTTCTGAGGACACTGGAGCAGCCCTGTGGAGAGGCCAGTGAGCTTCCTCCTAACAACTGAGGCTTCTTGCTAATAGTCACAGGGGTGAGCTTAGAAGCAGCCCCTTCTGCTGCAGTCAAGCCTTCAGATGACTGTGCTCTGACTGACATCTCCATCGAAACCTCAAAACAGATGCTGAGCTAGAACTACTCAGATAAGCTGCTACTGGATTCTTGACCTGTAGAAACTATGTGAGATGCTGTTTTTATTCTCTCTCTCTCTCTCTCTTTTTTTTTTTTAAACTTTATTGGGGAACAGTGTGTTTCTTCCAGGACCCATCAGCTCCAAGTCAAGATGTTGTTTTTAATTTAGTTGTGGAGGGTACAGCTGAGCTCCAAGTCAAGTCGTTGTCGTCAGTCTAGTTGTGGAGGGCGCAGCGCACTGGTCCATGTCGGAATCAAACCGGCACCCTTGGCGTTAAGAGCCTACACGCTAACCACCGCCCTTTTTTTTTTTTCTTTTTAAGCTGTCAATATTTGAAGTAATTTGTTATGCAATGATAGATTACTAATATAACATCCATGTAGAGACTTTGGAAAAATCATAGCCTTGTTTTGATACGTAACAACCACGTACTTTTGTAAAACTCATGTGATAAAGAGAAGGAACGTGTTGCCCAGTGTGTCAATACCTGGAGAAGTCACATATGCAAGAAAACTACCTGCAATGCTGATTTTTGTAAGCAATGTCTGTGTTTTCAAAGGTAACGGCTCAATTGATTTTTTAAAACGTGCAATTTGCAAAAGTTGCTATCAACAGTGTCATCTACAAGATCGCGAGATCTTGAAAGGCAGGCCTGATGTCTTGCTTGTTTTTTGTTGTATCTGCTCTTGGCTCTTCTCCAGCCTCCTTCATCCCCCCAAGTTCCTAGAATTGTGTTTTATGTAAGTAGGTACTCAGTGTGCATGTTGAATAAAGTAACATTCAGATGCTTTCTTTTAAGAAGAATTATTCACTTTATCCCCGCCATTCTCACACCAAACATCTTGTCCAAGAAGATTTTTTTTTTTTTTTTTTGAGGAGAGGGAATCATTATGTCTTCTCCCTGTATTCATCTCTAAGGAAGCATTTCCTGCAAAGTGTTATTTTGAGAGTCATGGACCATTGGGTTTGGTAGTTAAAAGAGGATTGGCCTGATTTCCCCCAGAATTAGAGGATACTTTGTTCTCTGTCTTTTGAGAGTTGGTTTTTGTCCCACTTGTCTGTCCTCTACCATGTGCCAGGGCAACTGTGAAGGGGGTAATGGCCCCTTAGTAGACTAGACTGGCCCCTCAGCCACTGGTAGTGAGGCAGTGCCCACCATTTCCTGTGAACACAGGTTGTGCCACTCTTTGGATGTCATGTGTGTGTAGTTCCAGCCGTTACACTCCGGCTCAGCAGTCAGCCTCTGTCTGCTTCAGGGCTTGCTCTGGAGTACACGGAAAACCCAAAATTTATTTAAGTCTCATTAGGGCTGATTCCTGTTCCCACTCAGTGGTGAGTCTTCCGCTTTGTTTAGAAACTTGTGAATCATTAAGCGTAACTCTAGAGCATCGCTGTGAAAATCATTGTGGTTCAATAGAGATGCCATAAACTTTTTTCAAAGTCATGTTAAAAATAATCCAGCAAAAAAAATATATATATATATATATATATAAAATAATCTGCCAATCCATGCCACCTGTCAGCATAAACTCCCCGGCAATGTCCACCTGGGATGAGAATCATATTGCACCAGGCTTCCTTTCAGGTTCCCTGCGCCTGGCAGGGGTTGCTACTTGGTGCGGCTGTCCCCTGAGGGAGAGGAGAGTGTTCAGCTGCCGCCTGCTGCTCTGCAGTTGGTGTTTGCATGATACCACTCTAGGGAAATACACACAGTGTCAGAGTCAAGCTGCTACCATTGGGTGTTTCAATACACAACTCCTAAGCAACAGGGAAGTTCAAGGGGAAAAACTGGGTATTGTAAAGATAGCCTTTGAGAGTACATGACATTGTGCAGCAGGCTGTGCACGCCAACGAACATGCCATATGAATACTGCAAGTGAGGGTTTTAAATCTTCTTGGAGACTCCCTATAAATGTTGCCACTTGAGGGATCTATTCTGGGAGAAAAATACAGCATGTCTTCCCGGGACACTGTGTGGATTCCATTAACAATCATGTGCATGGGATCGAGTGTGGCAATGCTTTTATCACAACTATAAAGTGGTTACAAGCCAATTCCTCATATAACGTATACTCAATAACACTGAGGCTTTCCTCCCCTTTTCTGTTTCTTTATTTCCTTCCTTTCCTTTTTCTTTTCTTTCTATCTTTTTTTTTTTTTTTAACAATAAGCATGATGTCAGACAAAGGGCATCAGGCATAGTCTTTGTAGTACAAAACAAAATAACAATACATAAACACCTTTGTGAAGGCAGCTCGAAACCCCATGTTTTCTATTAAAAAGTCATGTTCAATCTTCACTGTTGATAGAACCGAATAGCTAACACAGAGAACATTGTATATCAGAAAGGTCAATAGTTATTATGAGCTACAAATATATTTTTTTCCATCCTTCAGGCTGTTTAGCGCATATCACAGCATGAGCAGCTGTCTTCTTTAATGCTTTTAAAATTAGAATCCCAAAGAGGAAGAAAAAATTATAGTTGCTATGATTGCTCTCTGCTTTTGTAAGTTTACTTTAATATACTATTTTATATACATGAGTCTTCCGTCCAGCCTACCCATGAAGCAGTAACTGGTTACCAGTATCTTGTTGAACTGCCATGTTTATTTTCTTAGCATTCTAGACAAAATCTCCATCTCAGGCGCAGATGTTGTTGACATACTATATTTTAAAAAGGAGTTAGAGGAGGCTGGTTACAGGCACTTGCTGATACACACACATACATCCTGCCTTTTCACTGCTTTAAAGCTCTATGACTAACTACAATGCCATGTGATGAGAAACAGTTATGCAGCACTGGGTGAAAAATCAGGTGGTGAGTCACACCATGGACACACAAAGTATCACTCTCCATTGCGCAGGCCTGAGAGCGCACCTTCTACATTTGTAAAGCCTGGTTTTCTGCCTGTCTCTGGAACTTCTTGTCCTTAACACATGGCCCTAAAAGACAATAGAGTATTTAATTAAATTAATTAATTAAAAAAATTTTTTTTTTTAGTTGGGGAATTGGGGGAAGGGAACAGTGTTGGGGAATCGGGGAAGTGGACCAGACAAGTTGTTCTTCAGTCTTTGTTGTGGAGGGCGCCAGTCACCATCTGGCTTCCCTTTGGCAGCTTGTGGCCTCTAAGCTCAAAGTGCTGTGTTCAATCTTAGTTGTAGGTGGGCATAGCCACCATCCCATGTGGAAGTTGAACCAGCAGCCTTGTTGTTAAGAGTGCACGCCCTATCCACTGAGCTATCCAGGAGGCAGCTCAGCTCAAGGGGCTGAGTTCAGTCTTAGTTGCGGGTGGGTGTAGCCACCATCGAATAGGCAATCTTGTTGTTACACCAGTTGAACCATCCTGCCACCTGTTGGCAGCTCAGCGACAGTTCAGCTCAGGCACAGCGTCACTTGCCCATGTGGGAATCGAACCGGCAGCCCTGTTGCTCAGAGCTCAAGCTCTTAAGTCAGCTCTTAACCAACTGAGCCACTCGGCCGGCCTGACAATAGAGCATTTTAAATAGCACATGTAAACACATATCACATGTTTTATTGTAACTCACTTAATATTTGTTCAGTTATTTAAATTAAATACTTATTGAGTATCTCTAATGAACTGGGGTTATTTATAACGGAACTTACATTTTGGAGGAGGGGAAAATACATAACAATTCCTTGTAGTGATTAATGCTATAAAGAAGAGCAATGTAGGGCCAGCTGAGTTGCTCATTTGGTTAAGAGTTAGCTTAAGAGTGTGAGCTCTGAACAACAGGGCCGCCAGTTTGATTGCCACATGGGCCAGTGATGCTCCGTCTGAGCTGAGCTACCACTGAGCTGCCAACAGGTGGCAGGATGGCTCAGCTGGTGAGAGTATATGCTCCTAACAACAAAACTGCCTGTTCCATAGTGGGCTATATCCGACCACTTAAAACTGAACTCAGCACCTTAAGCTGAGCTGCTGCCCAGATGGCTCAGTGGATAGAGCGTGCGCTCTTAACAACAAGGCTGCTGGGTTCCATTTCTGCATGGGATGGTGGCTACGCCCACCCGCAATTAAGATTGTAACACTGCACCTAGAGCTTAGAGGCCATGAGCTGCTGACGGGCAGCCAGAAGGCGTTTGGTGCCCTCCACAATGAAGACTGAAGAACAACAACTTGGCTGGTCCCCTCCCCCAATTCCCCAACATTGTTCCCCTCCCCCAATCCCCCAATTAACAACAGCAAGAACAACAAAGTAGAGCAATGCAGTCAGGAGCTAGGGAGGGATGAGGAACACATTTTGGGTGGTCACAGGGGCTTCTCCGATGAGATGACATCCGAGAGGGAACTAAGTCATGGGGCTACCTGGGAGGGCAAAGATAACCACACACACCGCCATGATAATGATTCGCGCTGCAACTTCATGACTCCAGACGTTGGTAAAAGGCTTTACAGAAAGTGATTATTTGGAGAGATATGCACTAGTGACAAGGAAATTCTAGCAATGTTATGGTCTGAATTTTTAAAAAAGGTTTTGGAAATTTGAAGCTATTAGTCCCATCCTCTGACTCTCCTCCCTTTTGCAACCATCATCTTGTTCTCCATTATCTATGGGTCTGTTTCTATTTTATTTATTCATTTATTTTGTTTTCTTAGATTCCACATACTAGTGAAATCATATGGTATTTGTGTTTCTCGATCTGATTTATTTCACTCAGTATAATACCCTCTAGGTTCATTTATGTTGTTGCAAATGGCAAGATTTCATTCTTTTTATTGCTGAATAATATTGCATTTTGTGTGTGTGTGTGTGTGTGTGTGAGTGTGTGTGTGTGTGTGTGTGTGTGTGTGACATCTTCTTTATCCAATCGTCTATTCATGGATACTTTCACATCTTGGCCATTGTAAATAATGCTGCAATGAACAAAGGGGTACATATATCTTTTTGAATTACTTTTTTAAAATTTTCTTTGGATAAATACCCAGGAGTGGAATTGCTGGATCATATGGCAGCTCTATTTTTAATTTTTTGAGGAACCTCCATACTATTTTCCATAGTGGTTGCACCAATTTACAATCCCACTAACAGAAATACGATATTTCTCCATATCCTCACCAACACTTGTTATTTGTTGATTTATTGATGATGGCCATCTGACAGGAATGAGGTGGTATCTCATGTGGTTTTGATTTGTATTTCCCTTATGATTAGTGATGTTGAACATCTTTACATATATTTGTTGGCCATCTGTATGTCCTCTTTGGAGAAATGTCTATTCACTTCCTCTGCTCATTTTGAAATTGTATTGTTTTTTTTGGTGTTTATCCTTTGAACATTTGTTCAAAATTAAATTATTTGTCTTTAGTATATCTCTTATTTTAACATGTAGGAAACTAAGAGAGGAGTTGATGGACAGAATTATCCAGTGTCCACTGCTGCCCAGACATACATATTGGTGTAAATTCTTTGGGAAGCTCCAGGGAGAGCAGCTTCAGTAGAAGAATGGGATACAGACTGAGTCAATAAATGATACACTTCTCCTTGGTGATTTTTGGTGACAAAAATAAAGAGACCTTGAGTGTGTTTACTGATTGAGAGGACTGAGCTTGAAGTTATCTACATTGGGAATCTCACTGAAAAACTGAAATCTTAAGAGATATTTAATCAGTAACAGAAAGAGTAGTAAGTCTCTTAAGTTGGGGGAAGAAAAAAAAAGAAAAAAGAATGGGAGAGAAAAAAAGGAGAGGAGGAAGAGAGAGAGAGAGGAGTGTGATAGGAATGGTGTTGAATAACTTAATCTCAACAGAGTAAAGGTCCTTTGCTAAGATTAAGGAAGTGGGAGGAGAGAATTTTGAGAGTGAAAAAAAGCTATGAAGCAGTCCATGTGAGCAAAGCAACGAGAATCAACTGAAAATAATAAGATTGCACAGTGGCTAGAAGTTACATGGCTTAAATATAAGAGCACTAATTTGCTAGTGTACCCTCATGATAATGGCTTTGTGGGTTTTCCAGGCAGTGCCAGGCCAGTGAGCTTTTCCCACGGATGGGAGCCCAGCCAGCACAATGGGAATGAAAGAAAGTCAATAGAGAGCGGGATCCCAAAGGGTTAAGACACAAGCAAGTGAAAACAGAGGGATGAGCTGGGGAAGAGGGAAGGCTGCAGGGCCGGGGTGGGGGTGGAGGGTGGGGGGGTGGGGGGTAGGGAAGGTGGGGTGGTGGTGACATGGATGAAAGAGCCAATAAAGAGCTTTGTTCAGAGAACGATTTGCGAGAATGTTGCTTTCAAACAAGTTTATATTTCTCTCCCTTTTTTCTGTGTTTATCAAAAATTTGAAAAATGGAAAACAAGTATAAATAAGAAAATAAAACATCTCTAGTAACCTTATCAGCCAATTAGTCACTACTAACATTAGTATGTTTTGTTGCAGTCTTATTTACTATTTATATGTTTATTTCAAAATTGGGATCATACCTGTGTCTGACTTTTAATGTTAAAAAAGTCATAGCTCACTGTGTAATAATAGCTGTGCTTTTATTAGACACTGTTTAGGGAATAAAAGGGTGTGGGGCTCCAGTGGCCTTGGTTGCAAATCAGCTTTTTTTTTTTTTAAAGAAATCACAGTATCTGCACTTGCTTATATCAGTATATCACTTTCAAACACACTGTTTTACTGGCCATGTAATGTTCCATTGCATGGTGATGAATTTCTCTGAAATTAATCCTCCTTCAACTTTATTATTTCTTAGGGTGGATACACAGAAAGAGTATCACTGGGTCAAAGAGCAAGAGCTTTTTTTTTTGTTTTAAAGCTAATTTGTACAAACTGATTTCCAGAAATGTTGTCTTCTGTCAGTTTACATGTTTATCAGCAATGTTTGATGGTGCTCATATTGCTGTCTTGAAATATTTGTTCTTATTTCATAAAAATATTAGCAAAAGATACAAAGAAAGTACTTTACTGGGGTCTCCCTAAAAGGCAATATGTAAAAACATCTTGTGTTTTTAATTTGCATTTTTATTTCTAATGAAGTTGAATAATGTTTTAACATAGTTTTTCGCTTTTTGAATGGTTTCAATCAATCATATATTTATGTTGCCTATTTTCCAGTCGGGTTTTTAGTGTTTTTCTAATCAATTTGAATGACACACATACACACACATATACATGTATACATATACATGTATATGTTTGTGTATAGTACATATATATGTATGTATATACATATATATTATGTTTCAAGGATATTATCTTTGACACATTTCTTGCACATGTTTCCCCATTTGTTTGCCTCTTACTTCTATTTACAATGTTCATTGATACACATAAAATTTTCAATTTTATATGGGGAAGTCTATACATTTCTCCCTTTGCAAGTTGTTCTGTTGCTCTTGTCTCTTAGAAAGTTCTTTTCTATTTTTTTTTTTTTTGACTAGATATTAAGCATCTTAAAAATGAGTGACAGTTAACGGTCAAGGTATGCTCGTGCCAATGGGTGGCTAAAGGTAAGTCAAAGAATGAGTTTTTTGAGCTTTGGCAGTCAAGGTCATGCTTGTGAAGTGGTCACCCATCCAACTCTCATCTGGTATCTACTTTCTCCTTGGGGTGACCGCTGCTCAGGAAAACTGCGGGGCATGAGCTGTGCCATTGAAGAAGGTCGGTGATGTGGGTGTTGACAGACAATGGCACTGAGAACTGGTGAAGAATGCTACTTTCTTTAAAGAAAAAGTTTTAAAGGATGATGTTGGGAAAAATGGTGTGGAAGTGGAAGCAAACTATGATGATCACTCCTCTCTCATGTTGCAAGTCAGAAGCATAGAATCATGGCCTCTATTAACTGAGCTTTTTAAGAGCAGTGGTCTCCAAGAGAGAAAGATTTCAATTAGGGTGAAGAGGCAGAGTGGGGCTTGTGGAAAAGATGGTGGCTGAAGCAGAGTCTATTCCTAATTAGGGTTCTGAGATAAAATATAAGGCACCTTGTTAAATTTGAATTCCAGATAAACAAAGACTGATTTTTATTTTTTATTTTTAGTCTGACCAAAGATTGCACATGAACTTCAAATGAAACTGTTCCTATATTTCTATTTGCTTAAATCTGGCAACCCTGCTCTTAGAAAAATGAGGACTCTATGTGGCACCAAGGAAGGGTTTTGCATGAGAACAGTCATGTGGTTATGGAATAAAGAGTGAAAGGGTTTAGAAGTTTGGCTTGAGATACTTTAGTTGGATAGAGAAACAGTTCTGAATGGCTGGAGCTTTCTCACTGAAAAGTGTTAAAGAACTAAGCAATAATTGAAAATCCAAATGCGTACTAGTGTGATCATGTGGCTTTTGTAAATTTGCCTTCTCAGAGATGGAGTCTACTACAACGGCCAACTTTAATTTTTGTGTGTGAGTGTGTGTGTTTGGGATGGAGAGCCTCGGTTGGCAGGTCTCCGCAATTGTCTTCAGAGTCAAAATCTCCTGCTAATTTATTATTTTCTATCATATGGGAGGAATCTGACTGGGCAGCTAGAATTTGTTGGTTTTATTATGGCTCTATTCCAGCATGTCTTGCAGTGGTTATTTTTCAAAATGTTTTCAGTTAGAAGTATTGTATTAAGTCCATCATCAATAAAATGTTGAGGGTTATATATTGGAGAATATTCTTAGTAACATTATTTATACTTTGCAATTATTTAGAGGAGTCGGATGTGGGAGATAACCTGATAATTATCTATATCTGTTATTTTGCTAACGAATATCTATTTTTCATGTCTTTAATTAAGCAAATTTTCCTTTCTCTTATGATCCAATAAGTTTCAGTGATCACTGCTCCATCTTAGTACCTACACAAAGTCTTCTAATCTTTTGTCAGAAGTAATTCTGCTTTACTGTGAGAAAGACAAGACTTTTTCATTATTATCTTGGTCAGCTAATATATGTGTAGGCATCATAATGTATGTATAGGTATCATTTCCATATCCGATATTGACTTTAAGTCATGTGTATATTTTCTTCAAGGCTATACATAATCTTCTCAAGTGGTGGGGACAAAAAAAAGCAGTCTTTTTTTTTTTTAATTCCATTTACATAGTTTGCAATTATCCTTGCTGCAGAATTACCCTCTTTTCTTCCATTTAAAAAGATCAAAGCTATTGCTGATGGTGAGGGGGGAAATGGGGTAGAAACAGCCTTTTGTCAAACTGAGTACAAAGCAAATTTGTTGATATTAATTACTGTCTCTTTCCCTGCTTCACATATAACTCTCTAATGAGGTACTTGATACAGCTAACATCAACACTTTCAGCATTACATCAGATGGCTTCTGGGTCTAAACTGTATATTCTATAATGCCAAATAATTATTTTAAAAACTGGCACTGGGTATCCTTGTTGCCGGGTAGCTGGACGCTCCCACTTCATTTGTCATAATTGTTTTGTGGTTAATCCCCCTGACTGCAGGGCTCCAGGTACGACATATGGCTGCCTTTGTTCCGGGTCTTCCATTATTTGACCTAAGGTGAGAATGAATCCATCTATAATAGTAGGCTAGCCTTTGCCCATTTTTCATTTTATCATTGCATTTATTCCCAACAAACTCCATTTTCATGTCATTAGTAAAGTTCTTGGTGTTTTTCCAATAGCTTGAGAAGCTGCATTTTAGAAATGACATAAAGGTTCAGAATGCAGAAGGGGAGAAAATGCCCATGTCGCCATGCTTGCCTTCATGTTTTACTCAAAACTATGACTTGCATTCCTTAGTTTCCTCCCAGATCATTTCAGTTACAAGTAAAACCATAAACATCCAAGTAAGGTTCCCTGAAATGGTAAATGTTTTATACATAAAATACTTGAGATCGAGCTCTCTTTTCTTCTGTAGAGAGACGTTAAAGAGATTTTCATTTCATGGCACAAATAATGCTAAGGTATTGTAATGTTTACTAATATTAATTTTGTCCGCGAGAGACCATATGGCTTTTACTTTCTTCTGGTGTCGTGTATTACTTTTTGATGCTAAAACCATGTTATGTTCTTGAAATTATGAACATCTGATATATTTGACAAACTAGCTTATATCGAAGGTAGAAGCTAAAAATATGTAGTACCAATCTAGAAAGGTCTTTATTCTGGAAACTGTGTCTTGCCCTTCAAAGTTTTTTTTTTGTTGTTGACACCAATAACCAATATCTACAATCCTTTCTCTAAAAGTGGAATGCCTCTCCCCAACCAGGTAAAATAGCAGTGTGATATAAGTAATTTAGGGGAAGACAGAAGTAGTCTGAAAGGGGAAACAAGGGCAAAGAAGAAATTATCTTTCTACCAAAGGAATTAGTTAGCTTTAAACAGAATACTGTCTGTTATATGATTTGAAGTCTAACATTTTAGGAGATGCATTGTAAGTCCGAAAACAAAAAATGATCAACAAAAATCCTTGTTACTGTGACAATTATTTTTCTTTCTCTTTTTGGCTTGGTGGGGAAGAAAGAAAGCATTTAGATACATGCAGAACATGTAAATAATCTCAATAAGGCGGTATTCTTGGGATTTTCCATATTTATATATTTTTTCCTACATTGTATTTTCACTACCCAAGAGCCCCGGCTGTTATTTTTTTTTTTTTCCTGAAGTCTGAAGATCACCCCATGGATTAACAAATGATTGAGGATTCTCTCTTAAAAGACTCTTTAAAAAACTGTCAGAATCAGCCTGAGACAAAGATTTATTATGAACTATTTAAAGGGCTTAATATATGTATCCCCAATGAGCCCTTGGAGCAAACTAAAAAGGAAGAGTGGAATTCTCAAAGAATAGGAAAAATTCTCCAATGCCCCACTTTCTTCACACCATGATTACTGTTTACTCAAAGGATAAAATGCCTAACCTGTCACACAACGTCCTCAGAAGCCACAGTCCTGCTGATGTACAGTAAAAACAAAACAATGATGACTGACAATACTGTGCTCAAGAAAGGCTGTGGTAATTTACTTTCTAACCTGTTCACCAACACACTAATGTGGCTCCATCTTGTAGCCAGAGCTGATCCCTGACCCACGCAGCAATCAAACAACTACCCAGTGTTAGCTGTCACAGAAGCTGGGGCTGTTACCTTAATTATACGTTCCTGGATAACAAACCTTCCCTTAATGAGCAACTTTTCTCCTGTGTGTATTCCAACTCGCCCCTTCTGTCCTTGAAAAGGCCCATCACAGATCACTGCAGTTGGACTTGGTGAAGCATATTCATAAGTATTCTTCCTAAAATACTACCTGAGCGAGCTGTTTGCTTTCTGAGAATGCCAAGATATAATTAAAATTATAGGCTTGTGCTCCTGGGAGGTTCGAACAAAGACTCACTCAAGATGGAAGGGAAACTTTTCAGTGAACTTAGAACCAAGCTTTTCTCTTTTCATATTAGTAATAATAATAATTATTTTTATTGTAATGACTACCTTCTTTTCTTTGGAATTTATATTTGGCAAAGAATTCCCCTCCACCCCCAGTGATATGATTTCTGCACTCGCGTTTCTTCTTCCTAGACATGGGATTTCTTTCTTTTCCTTTTATTATAACATCTCCCAATTCTGCTGTGATCTGCTGACAGTGCCCGAACAATTCACCCAGGCATACAGGAGGGTCTTATAGGGAGGTCTTACAGATACCTTGAGGAGAAATAGTGCTTTTTTTATGGAAAGAAGACCTTTAGAATTGAGGACAAATAGTGAGATGATCTTAAATATAAAGATCTACATCCCCTCATGTTACTAGTTCAGTGCTGTTTTGGGACTAGTCCATAGCAGTGCAAATGATGTAGACTGGTGACTCATTGCAGAGAAGTGGGGGGACTTGGAGACCAGGTTCCTTGATTCCACTTTGATTTCACTTTAATCTCAGGACTTTGTTTCTTTTTCTTTTTCATTCATAGGGGCAGAAACATTTTTCCTGTAAAACAGTTTTGGTAATGTTTGGTAAGACATATAATTAAATATTATATAATATTTAGAGAACTCTATTGTAGTCACTTTAAATGGCCATGTACCATGGACTAGATGAACCTAATCCACATAAATCACACCATGTGGCACCTGATGGGTGCTCAGTCAATGTTGGCTTTTAAGGTTGTAGTTGGTGTTGCTAATACCTCTGCAGGTATTAATTAATTAATCCTAAAACATCTATTTTTTAGGATTCCTGGATAGATCAAGGAGCAGGAAAGAATGGCAGTGCTCAGTAGTCCCCTGCATCCCAAAGAGAAGATCCTGTCCTAAAATAACAACAACGGTACCACTGGGCAGAATGATGGTCACAAAGCTTGACATGGAGGTGGGACATATGCCTTGGAATTAGGAAGCCTGAGTTCTAGGCTTGGCTGAGCAACCAAACAGCTCTACAGTCATAAGTTGATCATGTATCTTTCTACCATCCAGTCCCTTAACCCTATGAAGGGCACAATATTATATGTCTTGCCTAACATTAGGAGGTTGTTGGAACAATCAAATAAATCCATATGAAGGAAAGGTTTGATGAATGTAAGTTAAATTTGAGCAGCAAACATTTGTTGAGTACTTATGAGGTACCTAGTACTGAAACACCATACCAAATGTGAATCTCATTAAAACTGGGAAAAATAAACTGCCTATAGACATGTCACTATTTTGTTCTCAAAATTCATATATTCATTAACATGCCTGGTTGTGCTATTAGCATCAACATGACTTTCGGTAAAAGATTTCTAGGCTGATAAATTTCAGAAATGAATAGGTATCATGAACCTGACTACAAAATGGTAAGAAAATTTTATAGTCACTGGTTTTACTAGAAAGTGCTACAGAATAAATGTGAACATGAGAAAAAGCAAATGCAGAAAAAAGAAAAAAAAAGTGTAGAGAATTAAACAGGGCATAAAAATGAGGAGGAAGAAAGATGTGGGGTAGCAAGAAAGAAACTAGAGAGAGAAGGATGAAAAGATAAGTACATGAGGGATGAGACTAAGAGGGATGAGAAAAACGCACAAAAATTATACATATGAAGCAACATTATAGGAACCTCGGAATACTGAGAAAACAAGAGGGAAACAGACGAATGGAAGGAAGGGGAATGCTGTTCTTATAACCACATCATAGCTTTGAATTTGCAAACCAGCTACTGGTTCTGGGTTGCATGTGCCAATGACCTATGCTTTCCCCATACCTAGAAAACTGGAAATGCATAAATTAGCACATATTGGGGTATCTAAAAAATGAGTATAACCACTACCAAAGCAAGTGTCCCCAACTTTGCAACATCACCATATACTGGGGGATAAACTAGGTTTTGTTAATGGACATTATATGCTGTGTCCCAGTTTTGAGGTACAGGAATTAGGATTAATACCAGGTGATTTATACACACATTAAATTTAGTTGACACAACTCTTTGAGATAAGCACTTCTATTTTTCCCATTTTGAGGAGGATCCATTGTCTATGACCGTGTACTCTCAAACACCCATTATTGCTTATATATCATGGCTTAAACTGAGTCTAGATTTATTCATTGTAATTTACTTAAAAATCTTTAACTTTCTTTCATCCCCACTGCAGTATATTTCAAAGAGTCTTGGTGCATGGAAAGAAACCCTTGGGAATGCTGGCAAAAGGGGAGTAAGAATTTGGAGTAATTTTAATCTTTACTTGGTTTTCCAGATTTTATGACACATACATTTGTTATTCTATAATAATATCTACGTACTTATGTGTGTGTGTTTAAAGAATTGGTGCTTGTACTGATCACAACTTCTCCAAAATATTTTGTTTCAGTCTTCTCGGAACAGTTCAGATTTTAGGAAAAATTGGTACTGAACATCAGTAATTAGGGAGCCTAACTTGCCCCTTAGAAGAGAGGAGGAATCAGTATGCCTTTGTAACAACTCCAGGACTCCCTTCTGTCTTTTGTCACTGAGAAAACTGACTTTTCTCTCTTCATGAGATACATACACATGTATCTATATCCCCATGATTAGGAAAAAAAACGCCAGAGAATGCTTAGGTTATTTGGCATTCAGTGAGTTTATATAAATCCTACAATGGCTTTCAAACAGAGACAATGGTTCCCCTGGCAAATCCCTTCTACCTACATGAACCCTCATTTCTCTCCTATCTATTCAGTGCCTTCCAGTGCTGTTGTTTTGTGAGCTAGCCCTTTCCAGAAACCTGCTCTCACAAACTTTAACGAGTCACATTTTTGCCCTTAAGATGTTTTGTAACACATTTAAATAGAACACAATGTTATAAAAGAATGAATTAAAATATTACAATTATGTAGAGATATAAGAAATGGGAAAATGTACAGGAAGTGCTCTGCAGTAGATGGCAACTAAGGATGCATAGAAGGATAGAGAAAATGAGACAACACAAGGAGAGGGCAGCTGGAAGGACCAACAGAAAACAAAAAGGAAAACTAAAGGGAAAGAAGGGTCAGAAGGAACAAGGGAAAATCTCCAAAGTAGAAAAGAGAGTAGAATTCACTTATGTGAGGTACCTAGAAATGGGCAAATTCACAGAGACAGGAAGTACAATATTGGTGACCAGGGGCTTGGAGGGGCAGATGGAAAGCTGTTGTTTAACGGGTATTGAGTTTCAGTACAGGCGAAAAAGCTCTGGAGAGAGATGGTGGTGGTAGTTGCACAATGTGAATGTTCTTATGGCAACTAAACTGTACTCTTCAAATGGCCAAAATGGTAACTTTAATGTCACGTATTTTACCCCAAAGAAGGGAGTAGGACTTACACTAATGAAAAATGGCATGATACCAATGAGGGGGGAAAAAGGAGGAAAAGAAAACAAATACAAAAGTAGAAGTATGGAAGGAAAAAGAAAAAAAAATGTGATAGGGAAGAACAGAGAAAGAAGGCATGGAAGGAAAGGAAAACTGTGGTTTCCATCAAGGCTAAGGGGAAACAGTGGCTGGAATACCACGTTTCAGTTATTCATTCATTCAACAAATCTGAATGAGGAACTTTCACTCTGTGGGCACTGGGGATGCAGAAATGAATGATAATGATCCAGTCCCTGTTTTCAAGGAGGGTCCGTCTAGTGATGGGTTACAAAGATCAATGAAACACACTGTCTTGCCCTCAAGGAGTTCATGGTCAATGCTTATCTAACTTTATTTCACAGGTAAGTTAGTGCGTTTAATGAGCTTTAGTCCTCCTCCAAGGCGCCTTGGGATGGAGGGTGGAATTGTAGCCGAAGTTAAAAATACATTGGTCCTGGCGCCACACTCCCATTCCAGCACAGGCTTCGAGAGCTAGATGATCTAGACCAATCTACCCATGTTTAGCAAGAAAAATGAGAGCAGAGGAAGGTAAAAGATTTGCCCAGGTTTACCGCATTCCCCAGGAATAGAGTTGGGAGCACAGTTCAAGTTGACTCCCAGGCCAACCCTCATGTGGTTCATATAAATTAAAAAGACTGAAAAGTAAAACAGACCCTTGATTAGTAATCAGAAAAAGAAAGGTGACTCACACTGTTCCATCAAGTGCCAAGGACTTACTGAAATAAAGAAAATCAGAGACATTTTCATTTCAAGGATGCAAAGGTCGTTATTTTATAGGACAGCAACCAATCATATAAATATGGGGATGAAGAAGGCACAGTAAGAGCCAGATTACAAACACAAGCCAGACACTGTTCCAGGGTGACTAATGCAATAATATTAAGGAATGTCACAGGTCCCTATTACAGTCAAAGTCACTTTAACTAATTGGCTCAGGCTATAAAAACATACAATCTGGGTCAAATGACACTGCTGAAGGAAGCGTCTCTGCTCAGACATTATCTTAAATCAAAGTCTCCCAGTAGGAAGGCAAGAGAAAAAGAAAATGTGCAATGTTTCCAGAGATCATGAGAGATTTCAAAACCGGTTTATTTACTAGCAGCCTGCTTATGTGTCTTTGGACAATGATGATAATATTCTTTCTTCCTTAGTATTGCTTCACACTTCAGAAGCATTTCATATTCAAGCGATACTATAGGATTTCATTGACTCTAAGACATCATCCATTTTTAAGGTAACCCATCTTTTTATGAAGCACTAAAGAACAAAAAGTACTGCCAGTTATAGTACAATATAGCTTTGATTGTGACATGCACCCCCAAAGTCAGATAGTCAAAATGTGGGAAAAAATAGAATCAATGAAATAAGGTATTTTTCTTGACTCAGGATAAGTGTGATAATTCTTTTTAAAAATGGAAAAATCAACTAAGGAATGTATAGTTGGCATGTTGATTGCTTACCCAAAGCTCTTCATGTCTTCCCTTTTTTTCCTTATAAATATCCCATTTTTCCCCCCAAAACATTTATCTCCCCCAAGTACCCATATCTCCCTCTGCCCAACTACATTCTTCAGGGGAAGAAGTCAGCTCAGCCCAGGCATGAATCATGATTGATCGGTTAAAGCTATCATAGGTCTAGTTGCCCACAACTGATTTCAGAATTTAGTCACACAACAAGTATTTAATGAGTTTCGACTGATGCCAGTCACTGTTCTAGGTTCTGACGTTAATACAGTGGGAAAAAGAAAAAAGAAACAAGAAAAAAAATCTTCCCCAGTAGAGCTTACATTTCTTTAGGAGGTTTAAAAAAAAAAAGAGAGAGAGAGAGAAGATAAATAAGTAAACTATATAATATGCTAGATGGTAGGAAATGTTATGGAGAAAAATAAGATGGGATGAAATAGGGGATGTAGGGAGAGAGAAGAGAGTTGCAATTTTAAATAGTGTTACCAGGAAAGATTTCACTGAGAAGGTGGCATCTGATTACTGACTTAAAGGAAATGAGGCAGTGACCATTTGGATACATGGTGGAATAATGTTCCCGGAAGAAGAAACACATAAGCGACAGCAAGGAGGCCAGTGTGGCTGTTGCAGACTGTGGGAAGGGGAGTGATAAGAAGGCAGAGAGATGATGAAACAGGTGGTGTGGGCGGATCAAGGAGACAGCCTTGAAGAACTTGAGGTTTTACTTTGACTGTGATGACAAAAGCCACATGGAAGTTTTTAGTAGAGCTGAGACTTGATCATGTTTTTGTGCTGAGACAGCACAGGAGGGTTGGAGATGGGAGCACCATTAAGCAGGCCACTCTCACAGTGGGGTGAAAAATGGTGACGGGGAAGGCGGTGACATCTGCTCAGAAGCAGGACAGTTTTTGGAGGGGAACCACTGACAGGATGTGTTGACAGGCTGAACGTGGGACATTAGAGAAAGGGAGGTGTCAAGACTGCTTCCAAGGCTGATTGCATCGGCAGAGCTGTAGTTCAACCAGAAGTTAGGGGGATGTCTGCTGGACTCGGCTTTCAGTACAAGTTCTGTGTCAAATTAAAAAGACACACACACACACACACACACACACACACAAAAGCAAAGACTCTTCTGCATCTGGACATTGTCGTGAGGATGTGACTATTGCTACAAACTTAAGTGAAAAGCAAGGCTGACGGAAAGACCCATATGTTGAGGAAGCAAGAGCAGAAAGATGGAAAGAACCTGGTTTTTGATGATCTTGGGCCACTCAATCAACCAATCTTAGGGTTGTCCTTCCTTGGACTTATTACATGAGATGACAACTTCCTTTTAAGTCAGTTTAGCTGAGAGTGAATTAAAACAATGTTCCTTGGCAGATAGTAGATAATAAATCCAGCAAGAGAGCTTTGAGTGTGTGGCTTGATTTTCCTGACAAAGAATGTCTCCAGTGAGAGAGAGGGAGGGTTGATGCTCTTCAAGATGGGTTGGCTCTGGAATAATTGGGAGGAGAGGAAGATGATGACGGTAAGCAACCCTGGACAGAATTTGCTTCATGTTGGTGAGATGAGTGGGACACACAGTATAAATAAAGTTATTTTATTTAGAATCAGAATGAAAAAAATTAAAAAAAAATTTATTTTATTAGAATCAGAATGAATTATTCATTTCTTAATAAAGAGCCCAGCTTTCAGAGCACTCATCCCCAGCCCCCCAACTCCGCCTCCTTTTACACATGGCCTGCACTACCCACTATAAGATTGGACCAGTTTTCATGGATTTTAGTGTTCATCATAAATGAAGCCAAAGAGACATTTTGCGGTCTGGTGCAGGCCATTAGCCAGTCAGCAGCTCCACTCTCTTAGGTCCTATCTGATTCGGGTTAGCACTGTATCTATTATGCCTTGGATGTGCTGGTGGGAGCTTAACATGTAGGTTATCAGAGGTAGTGGTCATTTAAAAAAACAATGATTAAGTGATTAAGGTAGGGAGTTTGTCTGAAGACCCTTGTCTAGAACTTGAATGTCCTTACACAGGAAGTTGTGCATCTATCTGCCCAGAGTGCAGGAGCTGGCGTTCTGGGGACAGCTGCCTTTGTCCTATTTGAAATATTTGGTTTCTGTCATGACCCCAGATTACGAAGAACGTGTGCATTTTAGGACTTCTGTGGGCAGCTAGGATCAGTCATAGACCCTGTCATTCAAATGTGTATATGCTGTGACAGGATATGGACATGTTACAGCTAAGCCTGTTAGCTTCTCGGGCATCTGATGGGGGCATGGTTAGTTTAACCTGGGCCAGCTCTGGGTGGCTGGGACACAGTAGGGAAACAACCCCTCAAAGGGGAGACTCTGGCTGCAAACCCAGGCGCTTTCCATCTCTGTCCCCTCTTCTGATTGGTGTTTTTACAGGTCCCTGTGATGGGAATGTTAGGGACAAAGCAGAGTACTTGGAGTGCTTATTTGCATGTCAATTTCCAGAATGCTTTTACAACTTTTCACCACACCATAGTGATGCTTTTGTATCTCTTCTGCCTGGGAACAAACAGAGGGAAAGGGCCAGAAATGGGTCAGCACAGTGTCCTGGCACTTCCTTGGCTGAGCCTTTGCCCAACTGGGTGGGAGCCAGACTGTTACTTCTCCCTAGTCCCTCAGATCCCCTCAGCAGCCGTGCAGAGCTGGGAAGTGTTCTGTGGCTATTGGGGTTTGAAGCAAGCAGGCACCTGACCATGGGAATGTCCCTGCCCTGGGTCACAGGCCTTATGCAAGTGACTCTGGTGGGAGTCCAACAATCTCTATTTGCCTGGTTCCAACCATCTTTCTCTTTAACCCATTACTTGCCTGTCCACATGACAAGCTGGGAATAATAATTGGGGCAGGTAGGTGGCAAAGAAAAGGAGGATTTTTTTTTTCCCCTTTGGGACAGTAGCTAGGTCCTGTCATTATAGTAAATCAACTGTAAGTATCCTGCAGCACTATCATAAAAAGGATGAACGAGAACATTTTTCTCTCCATCAAAAGATTCTTTGAAGTTATGTTCTCTGGCTGAATCTCATAGAAGGGCGTACCAGAAACACTGCCCTGTGTATGTTGATTTGGCCCAGTCTTCCCGTCATGCAGGGACATTCTCTGTGTGATAGACAAAAGCATTGTCCGGTCACATTTTAAAAGACCCCAACTTCAGCCATTTCCCCTGGGAGGCATACATCAGAAATTTTAACAGACAACGTTCGTCTGCCAGTTCAGCTACTGTTATAAGGGTGCTGTGAAAGAGGCATATCTCACGCTGTATTCCAAATAGTTTTTTTCCCCCTGTCACCTGACAGTCTGTATATTAAAACAATATTATTAAAATCACATTAATTTTATCTTAGTAAATTTTTAATGTTCAGTTATAAGGTAATCAGGGAAGTTTTATTCTACAGTGCAGGCACGTATGTATTCTAGTAATAAATCCTAGCCTGGTAAAAAGCAAAATAATGTTAGAGAGGGCTTTCCGTCATGAAGATGAGTTTGAAATGTGCTTGCTCCCAATAGAACTTTTAAGCAGGTGATCCAAAAGTTCCATGGGACAAGGCTGGGTTATGACCTGAGAACTTGGGCGCTTTGAATACAGTTCTGGGTTTTAGACTAGCTGACCTGACCACCTGAATTACCTATGTATAAAACACAGTTGAAAAAAGAGATTTTGTTTGTAAAACATGTTCAGCTTTTTCCAGCTTTTTACCAGATCCTGAAAGCATTTCCAATTGGCTTCTATCACTGCCTATGGAATTAAGAATTAAGAATTAGTGCTAGAGTTGGACCCTCAGAATTTCCTGGGGACACTCAGCCAATGGTAAAATGCCATGAGGCCAATCCCTGCAGTACACTCAGGGCTTTTTTTCCCCGTTCCTTTTTTCTTTTTCTTTTTCAAGGGGTTCCTTGTTTGAATGTTTCTCCCATTATTGGCACTTAGAACAGAGAGTGGTCAGGAGCAAGCCTCCGCCGCCATCCCCTCCCAGTGAGGTTGTGCCTTGTTTTCCAGTTGTCCAGCACACAGTGATGGGCTGGTTGGAGAATGCTGCCTTGGCTTGACAAAGAAGATTTGACAATTATTTCAGTGATTTTTTTTTTTCTTTTGTGGTCCTCACATGTGGGACCGAACCGGGGCTGCTGGCTTCCAAGGCCAGCATTTAACCACCGTGCCAGGGGCCGGCCCATATTTTGGTGATATTTTAACACCCATGCTTTCCTGTGACTCTACTAAGTCTAGTGAATAAGAAGCTACGTAATTCACAAACTATACTCTTTTAAGTCAGAATAACATAAGTAAGACCTCAAGCCCAACAGTGGTTCCTCAAGCGGATTCTCCCCATTCACAAACTTCTTGGGTCCCAAACTGGCTCCCCTCAATTTTGGCTCAACTCTCGATCTGCAATATGGGAACTATTCATGTCCTCGTGTCATGATTTAGTTTTTAATTAGAGATTGGAATGGGTGTTCTGCTAGCACATTTTGCCTTTGCCACCAAAATCTGAAAATTGTTAAATCAAGTCTCATTGTGTTAGTAACTTCCTATCTCACATTAGCAGAGATTAAATTCGCTAATGTAATATGAAAATCGCTAACATAAAATGAGTGCAAATAGAGATCGAAATCCCCACAGACCTCCTAAAGGTAATGTTGCATGTGTAAACACACCTCTCCAGTGGCTCGCTCTCGCTAACAAGTGTGTCAAAGCTGCCACTTCCATTTACCTTCACTGCTGCCCAGGCTGAGCTGGGGCAGGGGGCATGTATTCGTGTGTATGTGTGTGTGTTGGCATCAGCAGGAAAGGGGTCTGCAAAAACCACAGGTATGATAACTATCAACCATCTTACATGCCTATGGGCTATTTAAGTCCTGAAGAAAGACAAGCTTATTTTCTTCCTTCTTTTATTCAGTGAAGTGGAACAAGAATGGGTTTGTATAATTAGAATGGCTGGGCCTCAGTTTTCTCATCTGTAAAATGGTGATATGCATACTCCCACAACAGACTGCTTGAGAGAATCAAACAAATAATAGACATGAAAGCACTTCTTACACTGTGCAGTACTTCACAGGTGTTACAGTACCAGCGCCTCTTACCTTTACTACCTCGGTTACTCTCTGACACTATCCATTTGAGCCACAAGGTCAATCTGAGCTCTCTTGCCCTTCTAGTTATTTTTTCAGGAGGTGACTCTGTTCTCCAGATGGCGGAGTTGATGAATGGTGTGGGTGGGAAGTGGCAGAGAGTAGGAATTCACTTCCTGGCATCCTGCGATAGTATTCACCAGGCTTTGGGGTGGGACAGTATTTCCTTTAAATTTGAAATAGCTAGAATTTATCTTATAAGATCTGATTTGCAGGCAGCTGGGTGGCTAAGTTGGTTAGAGTGCGTGCTTGTAACAAGATTGTCAGTTCGATTCCTGCATGGGATGGTGGGCTGCACCCTCCCTCCTCCACCGCCCAACAGCAACTAGAGTGAAAACGGTAACTGGACCTGGAGTTGAGCTGCGTCCTCCACAACTAGATTGAAACAACTACTTGACTTGGAGCTGATGGATCCTGGAAAAACACACTGTTCCCCAATAAAATAAAATAAAATAAAATAGATTTTTTAAAAAAGAACTGATTAGCTTTCTATTCATGAACAGCCACCTTTCTCCAGGGGACACTGACTGACTTACACATGCAGGGTATGCTTTGTGCCATCTGTAGAAATAAAGCAGCTATTTTTGTGAACAGAAAAGAGCTTCAGTCATGTGCCAAAGGCAGACAGAAGAATAGAACACTAAAACCACTTGGCTGTTTTGGAGAACTGTCCACTAATTCCATCCATCAATATACGGAGGGTAAAAAACAGTCTCATCTGGAATGTTCAATCAAGAACAGATCTGATCCCTAAGTATTCCTACAGACGAGGCTAATTTTATAGTCCTTATTTTACAACTAGAGGAAACAAAATCGTGAGCAACTCAGGGCTCATACTGGCAGATGACAAACTAGTCTCCACAATAAGCAACCCCTACTTTCAGTCAATCCTACAAAAGAAACATAGTCAGGGCAGCCACACCCAGTTGGCCAAGTACTGGAAACACTTGCTCAGGGGATTGAGGCTTTTCCTTCTTTCTGAGATGGACTGCCCTCTGCTTGCTTTAGCTGAATTTTTACTTGCTGGGATATTTTACATTTTCCTATTCTCCTGTCTGTTTTCTGGACTCTCTCAGGCTCTGCTATGCCTCAAATACCCTTAAATAATTCCTTTTCATCAACTGGTTTTGCCCTCTTGCTTTTCATCTTTCTCTTCCAGGTTGTTATTAAGACAGAAGAAAGCTGTTATCAGCATTCTTCTCTGGGCTCCCCACAATTAACCTCTTTCTACAGACAAAAAAAAAAAAAAAAAAAAAGCCTTTTCTTCCTACTCATTGCTTTCCATCTTTTAACTAGTTTTTAAGATGTAACAGAATTTTAACACTTGCCCCATGGTTACCAATGTAGCTTAACAGCCTCTTGCGAAGATTATTTTCTTTCTTTCTTAAAGTCCTTCAAAAGTCAGAAGGCATCATCACCCCCACCAGTTCTCTTTCAGCCATGATTTTGGGGATTCCTTCTAAGGACTCCTGAGCTTTGAAGTCTTCCCCAGTGTGTTCTGATTCCACTACTGGAGGGTTTCTTTCCAGGATGTCACCTCGCTCACTGAGCTGCAAGCCCTGGGCTCACTGTCCCCAGGTAGGTGTCTGCTGGGAAACCTGTGCGCTCTGGAGCTGCAGCCGCTGTCACCACCATGATTCCAGGTGATGTGTGTGTGTGTGTGGCAGCTTCCTTTTTTCACTGCTCTAGGACTTGCCACATGAGGGCCATCAGTCCCTGGTGAGGAAATGAAATGTAATTTCGAACGGAGCTGTCTTTGATGTCTCCAGGTCCAGGACACAGCTTCGCCCTCACCAACGAAAGTAGACTTGCCTTCACCACCCTGGGGCCAGAGATTCCCGCATGGTGCTCTGCACCCCATGCATGGGCCAAGCCATGATTGAGCTGTGCACTGCGTAGGCCTTCCGTACTCCCAGCACCCCGACCCACAGCAGCCTTTCCTCCAGACCTCCTTCTCTTGGAACGACTGATCATTTGCCTGGATGTCTTTGTTCTTTGAATTGATTCCTCCTTCTCCGGCCCTCCATCTTGCCTGCTGAAGCTTATGTTCCTTTCCGTCAGCTGCACGTGTGTGGGAGTTCTCTCTTTCAAGCATACTTTTCCACCTCAGTGCATCCTGCGATTTGAACCGTACAGGTTTTCCCTTCTCGCCTTCTCCTTTTTTGGCTGTTGTTCTGGGACAGGTGGAGAGAGTCTTCCTCTAATCAGGTATTCCTCAGCCGCCTTCATGCTGATTCTATGGATTTTAATTTGCTAACGTTTCCCTTCAGGCAGTTTCCAGCATCTAGTTCCTAAGACTTAACGCAGCGCTGAGTACACTGTTGGCACTCAACAAATATTAAATAATCATCCTCCTCCTTTTGAAAAAAAAAAAAAGAAGAAGAAGAAGAAGAAAAAGAAACCAGCCGCTCTTGAATCCTACTTGTCAAAATAGAAGTATTTGTGTTCAAGTCCTCACTCCACCATGTCCAACCTAATTATGCTGAGGTCAATTTTGTTTTGCAGCTCAACAGCACATACTGTCTAAATCAGAATCAACTCCTCTGCTCCTTAGAAATAAATATATTCTGCCTTATTAATCATCTTGGCTTACGAGCAAGAGACTGATTTGAGTACCCGCAATCTGCTAGGCTGTATCAAGTGTGTAAAATAAATGTTATCTCTTCTCCAAGCTTCCACTGTTTGGACAGGAGGATGGAGGATAAATGATATTTTATTTTAATGGGTGGTATTATTGAAATGGAGCTATGTCATTGTTCCTAAAACTATTTTCTTAATAACAGCCTTATAATAAACCAACAGGCTGCCATAGATCCTTTTGGCCCCAGGCGAGCTCTTACTTCCCTCCGGGTCTTTCGGTTTAAGAGGCAGTGAGAGGCTGTAGCTGGGGAGAAGGCTCTTGAGCCATTCTGCCTAAGGTGGATTCCTAGCTTTATCGCTTGCTAGGTATATAAACTTTGAATGAGTTCCTTGACTTCTCAGAGCCCCAGGGCCACCATCTGGCAGTGTTATTAAGACTAGCACCCATTCCTAGGGTTGTTGTGAGGATCAAACAAGTTAATAGTGTACTTGGAGACACTGTTGGACACACGCTAAGAGCTCAGCAAATGTTAGCCATTGTTGTTTAGATTTTATATTTAAAGCCATCTACTATGAGTTCACTTTGCTTCTCTTTACTCCCACTCAGGTGGCCTGGCATCCATTTTCTGGGACATTTCTATGTGTCTGGATTATGGGAAGCAGCAAATTGGTGGGAAGGATACAGGGTCTGTTATCATCCAAATTCTCTCTTTATCACTGTTTGGGGGTTAGACAAATTAATTGTTCTGATTTCCAGTTTCCTGAGGTGTGAAAATGGGGTTCACACTACCTTGCCTAGTGATTGTGCAGATCAGTCTTTGGCATGTTGTGAACAGTCCATACATGATTGCTCCATTCTCTTTCCACCACTACATTTCTTTGTTAAGTATGGGTCTCCGCTCACATAGAGCAACGCTGTACTAGCTCAGAGTTTGATGTAAAGATGAAATTAAAAAAAAAAATGCAGGTGCCTGAGAAGACTGAAGGATGGAGGGAAGCTTTTACACATCGAGTACGCTCTGCTAATGTTGTCCCAGGATTTGCCATACTTGAATGAAAAGGGTTGTGTGACCACCGGGCCTCCCCTAGCAGTTCTATGTGGACAGGGGTGGAGGATTTAGGCTAATCACACACCGTATCCTCAGAGAATACGTTTTTCATTGGTCATTCACTTCATTTTTCATTTGCTGTTTTTCATTACGGTATTAAACTGTGTGATAAATGAAAGGGAGAGGGACTTGACAGATGATTTGATTTCTGCCCTTGTCAGATTATTTGGCTTCGTTTCCTTATGAAAATAGAAGGCAGGCCCTGTAAAATTGTTCTTGTGGATTTGTTTTTCAGCATGTGTTTCCCGCCATTGCCATATCTAATCCATCTATTTACCTATGATTCAGTTACGGATCTGTATCCCTCAGGAGCCTGGATACATATTGACAAAGTTTTCTATTTGTTACAGTGGGTGGTATCTAAGGAACATTCCACGTGAACTCCCAATTCGTTTTCTGTAGAGCATCCCCACATCCTGTATTATTAAAGGGGCAGCAATTATAGTGTGCCCACAAAACACACAGACTTTGCAACAAAAGGAAGTCTGTCCATTCTTCTGTTTAAATACAGCAGCAGGCTTGGCCTCCCTCTTGGTAATGCAGAAAGGATAAATACAACATTGAGCATATTCTATCCTTTATGGGTGCCAAAGCTAGGGTTAGCGCTATAGCTATTCATGTGAACACTTGCAAAACTTTATTAAAACTTATTATTGTGTGTGCTTCTGGGGGTAAAAGGAGGTCTGTGAACTCTGTATGCAGATGCTGTTAACTTTATAAATGATCACATTGCCCAAGGAAGAGAGAGACAGAGAGAGACAGAGAGAGACAGAGAGAGAGAGAGAGAGAGAGAGAGAGAGAGAGAGAGAGAGAGAAGGAGAGAGAGAGAGAGAGAGAAAGAAAATGTTCAATCTTTTCCCCCACTCCTGGTAGGCAAAAAAACAGTTCCAAGATAGATCATATATTTATCTGTCTTGCAGCTTTCAGCAAAACTGATGTGACATGACAAAAACAGACCCTAAGTAGCAGTTTTGCCTAGACAACAAATAAAAATGAACAGCTTTAAAAGAAAATGGAAGAGATGCAGTAAATCCTTAAGCTTAACAATGGAGTTAATTGTGAGTTCCTAGAGAAGACAGGTGATGAAGAAATGGATGAAGAATCACGTGCCTTAAAGTGCACCCACATTTTCAAGGGTGCCTGCACAATGGTGCTGCTCCACTTTCTCTCTTCCTTCTACCCAAAGCCTGTAAGTAATCTCAGCCTTTTATAAAAGCCTTCCTGCTAACCTCCCCATTAAGCAGCATTCAAAAATGCATGCTGGAAGTGTCAGTTATTAGCCTGGGTGCACGTCAAGCCCTTGTCTCCTTCCTGTTAATGTGAGCAGTTACTCTGCTCTTGACCTATTAAAACTTTGTTTGCTATTACACTTGCTGGCAAGCTAGTCATGTGGAAAGGTGTTGAGGAAATGAGCCGGTGTGTTCCCCAGGTGATATAAACACTTTATCAAGCTGATCCCTGCCATGTTATGTAAACTATACCAAGTAGCATTCATTTTAAACAAAGAGATAAACAGATCTAATATGCTTCAGGGCATCATGCTTTATGCATGAACCACTTTTTATTTTTATATTTGAGATTTTTTTTTTCACAATCCATTGTAGTGGAGAAGTAAAATAATGTCTTAACCACAACCATTGCTGTGGATCTAATTTCCAGGTTCTGAGAATGATCAGCTCAGCTAACCCCACGTTAACTTTTTAAGATCATTCTTAACAAACAATTAATTTTAAACTAAAAATCTATTAATACCTGTAATGAGAACTCAAAAGTTAAATGAAGTAATCTGCCTAGATGAAAATTATATGTATACACGTTACAGTTTATATGTATACATGCTTAATTTCAAAAGTTATATTAGCCATCTAATTTTTCACTTCAATCAATTTGTCACCAAAAGCCTCCATTATTATTATTTTTTTAGAAATCCCCTATATTTTTTTGAACATTTATGTGCAAGGTAATGGGCCATAATATGGGGAACATTTACTTTGTTCTTTTCTATAAGGTTTTCTTTCATCTTCACATAATCTTTGGAAGTGGCATTATTTTATATCAATTTTACAGATAAAGATATTGAGGCTTAGAACATAAAATAACTTGCCCAAGGTTACCCAGCTCTGAGACATGATTCAACAGTCAGGTATGTCTGACTTTACAGTCCTCTTGTTACAGACTAGTGGGGAGAACATGGGCTATGGGGGTCAGAGCATTGAGTTCAAATTCTGCCCCATTGAGCTCAAATTCTGCCCCACTGCTTATTGGTATGTAACCTTGGGATAGTCACTTAACCTTTCTGAGTTCTTTACTGTTTTGTAAAAGGGGGTTAATAATAGTTCCTACGTCAAAGGGTTTGCTGAGAGTTAAATGAGATAATATATGTACATTGCCTGGCATCTGGAAAGTTCTCATTGGTTATTTGCTGCTAGTGTTAATTTTATTATCCTGGATTACTGCCTCCCGTACATGATAGTTGTAGATTTTTAACTATTGTAATTTCTTAACTTAGAAAGTAAGTCCCCTAATCATGGAAGAACTAATGCTAGGAGAATTTTTTAATGTTATAATACTATTCATTAAAATACACATCTTTTGGCCACACATTTTTGCAAGGTCTACATTAAATAGTACAGGAATTCTCCTACCCCAGCCTTGAACCTTCCTTCCTCTATCGAATGCAATTTCCAAAGACAATAAGTCTGGCATTTATATTTCATTACCTACTGTATTAAACAAAAAGTCCTAATTCAGTCAGAAAGTTTGATATATATGAGGTAATATAATGTGACTTGTATCTTCTAGCTTAAGTGGAAATTTGGGGGTTGATTCTTTCTACATAGAAATAGTAACCTATTTCCAGTGAAAGAACACAAGGTACATCAACTCCCACCCATGGGTTTCTCAGTCCGATTTGCAAGAACTGTAATATGATTTGTCCGCCCTTCAGAGAGTTGGCTGTACTCTCACTCCTCTTGTAATTAGACTTGTGATGAGATTTCTATCTAACTCTTCACCACACACTTCCCCTCACCTTCCACACACACATCTAGAACAATAGTTCACAAATGACCAGTTGCATTTAAAAAGCTATGAATCCCTGTGGATCATGAGCCAGCCAACTGAATGTTAGGGTTCTTCTATTGGGTTGTTGGAAAAGTCATGATGCATTTTTGCAGTGAAAAACATAGAAAAAATACATCATGATTTTTCTGACAACCCAATCGGTTGTACAGAGCACAGCCATGTTGACCAGAAGAACCAAACAGATCTCTGAATTCAGGGTCAACTGAACTGACTTGCCACAAACGGACGCAGCTTCTGTGTTTCAGCTTCCTTATTTGATAAGGAAGCGCTATTGACCCCACAAAGTATTGCCATTGGTGGTACATTTATAGAACACTTTGTTAGGATTATTTGCATCTGCACTGAAATTGGTTTTGAATTTTTTCCAACTGGAGAGATCCATCAGAAGGACTAAAAATGAGTGAAAATGATAGGAGTGTGTTCCAAATACAACAGAAAGCCACTCTCCCACCAAATGCATGTCTGGCTGAATTCCCTGCTTCTGTATGGAGCCAAGATAATTCTGCCCAAGGGACAGGGATAACTGTGGAATTGGGTGGGAGCAGGAACTAGATGACCGATACCATTTGCATGTTTGAAGAGAATTTGAAAGAGTCTGACAATTAACATGGATTGGAGGACATCCTCTCTAGAGAGTTACTTCTGAAATGAACTGAAAATACTCCTCTCAAATATCCTTTTCCAGAAAGTTCTCCTGTGTTTATTTGGGCATCCCCTCTAGAAGGCAGAGCAGTTTGATAATCTTTCTTCCTGCCATCACACCTTGATTTCATCTTGCTACACGATTGTTTCCAATTTCCTTCTTCTACTAGATTGTAAGATCCTTGCGGGCAGGTCCCATTTCTTCTTCATCTTTATGTCCTTCAGAACATCTGGTAGACATCTTTGCACACAGAATATGGATTGCATAAAGAAACAAATTAATGACCTAATCACACATTGTACCTCTGTATGGACTAACTCAGCAGAAGCACTGAAGGTACTCAACAAATGCTTAGGTGAGTGAATGAATGAATGAATGAATGAATGAATGAACAGGCCTTTAAAGAGCTGCTACAACACCCTATTGGTGGAACTCAATGAAACAAAGGGCAGCTGGAAGTGGGGTGTGTCTAAATACCATGCAAACTGGAGCTCTCATGCCATATCCCAGGGGTCGGCAAACTGCGGCTCGGGAGCCATATGCGGTTCTTTGGTTACGTTCCATTGCAAAAGTTTGCTGACCCCTGGAAGAGCCAATTCTGTCCCTCACAACAATTTAAAAATTATTCGAGAGCCAGTACGTACCCAAAGAGCCACAGGTAGCTCGCAAGCCGCCGTTTGCCGACCCCTGCCATATCCCATTCTCTAGTAAAAATTAAAACAATTCAGTGACATTAATGAAAATCCAGATAGAAAACTGAGGAAGGGTTCCATTGAGACAGTAATGCCTATTCTCTTTTGGAATCACGGTCCATTTGAGAATTTGAGCAAATTCTGTTCCCAAGAACAAAGCACTTTTGTCTACACACACAGCTTTGTATTTTGTGTTTCTCTTGACATGAGATGACTGAACACACCCCCAGGTTAGCAAACTTTGCCTGAATAAGTTTAATAAGGACTTTGAAGTTCAGGTTTAAATTATGGGTTCAATGATCAAGAAAAAAAATATTTATTTCTCTGTTTGCAATTTTCTCATTTGTAAAATGGAAATAACATACTCCTAATCTCACAGGATTGTTTTGTAATTCAGGGGGAAACATGATCATATATCTGAACACACTTGGTAAACTGTAAAACACCTAAAAGGTTTTACAATGATTATGTTTCCTTGCCCTGGGACAGGGTAGGTATACAACCCCTCTTGGTCTTGTCGTCAGTTACTTCCATTCACTTTTTCACCACCTTTTGTTGTTTCACTGGTTCCCTTGTATTCTTTGTTTAGGTCCCTCCCCTAGTAGCCTTAAAATTCCTTAAGGCCAGAAATGCGATTTTATTCATCTCTTTGTCTTCAGATATTAGCACAGTGCTTTCTGTGTAATTGACAATTGAATAACATTTAGGAATATATTTTGGATAGAAGCTAAGTTTCCTGCATTGGTTTAAATATGTGGTAAAATGAATTGCAGGGAGGTTCAAATATGTAAGTGGATTGGTTCAACAGCTCCCATTTCAATAAAATACCATATTCAGAAGCACACTTCCTTTATAAGTCCTGGATACAATCACCGTCTAGTGAAGGGGTGATTTATTAAGTAGCTAAAATCTTCTCACTGCTGTAGGATAAGCTTTTCAGCTTTTACCTCCATTTGTGAGCAACTAAAAATCAAAGAACTAATAAAATCCAATCACCCAGAACTTCTTCCTGTAGACTGACTGAATTATAACTTTTTAATTTTGGCAGGTAGGAATTATTACAGTAGGACTCTAGGGCAGGAATGTGTTAATAAAACCATCCTTTCTGCCTTTTCATTTACAATAATCCCTTGAGCTGATTAAATGAAATATCACTTGTTTAATAACTGACAGAACATTATTTTTAAGCACAAATGTTTTGCATATCTTCACGTCCCATTTCTAATTCCAGGCACAGAAGGGCGGAGGTACTGACATCACACAGAGGGAGCTGAGCTCTGCGCTCAGAGGCAGTTTGCCCTGTCATCGTGGCATCTATAATTTAGTGTGAAGCAGCGAGGTAGACAGAGCATTATCATTAGAAACCATTCTGAACAGGGATATAAAACACAGTCGCAATAACACTTGTCAGAAAGGTGACTCCAGTCAGAACTCATATCCACGAGTTTCAAGATAAATGCTGACACGGCAGCCATCCTACAAAGACTATTATTGCTTTAAAAAAAAACCCAAGCCAAACCCCCAAACAAAGCAAACCCATGAACCTTCCCCAGAGTGAACAAGTTAGTGCGAAGTTTGCATCTGGGGTGGCATAAACTTTCCATGATTTACAGCCAGCATATCCCTTCTCCACTCGGGTAAGGTATTTTATGATGCCACAGAGGAAGGATCCAATAGCATTTTGGGTTTAATGATGTTAAGCTATTTGGAATTCTTTCCCCCCTGTTATTTGGAATATATGAGCTGTGCCCCTAAAACAGGTCATTAGCTGTGTGGACGGGTCCATCGCCTTACCCACAGGACTGCTCAGCTGGTGCTTGCATTTTCCCTGTCTTCTACAGTTAGAAAAAAAAAGAAATCTCTCTGACTTGGTACTAGGCTATGATTTAATAACCCTGTTCTGCTGACTTCATAAGCTGTGAAACTTCACAGAAAACCCCCAAATCTGAATTACAGTTCTAATGACTCGAGCGCAGGCAAAGGGTTTCGGCACAGAAAGTTCTTTTAGTGCCCATGTCACACTGAGCACTGTTTGTTGCCAGAGGTCCCAGCACTGCATCTGGATTCCCGTCCTGCTTTCCCACAAATGCCGCCACTTTCCTGGTGCCCTTTCTGGCTGCCAGGCTGGAGGAGCTAACCGCTTGGTGATGGAGTGCAAATTGTTCGTGAGCTCCCTTGAATTTAGAGAGTGCGCTTCGGATCAGGAAAAACGGATACAAGATACATGCAACTTGACTGTTTAGCAAGCTCGTTTTCCTTACAAAAGGATCCACAGTGATAGAAAAGTATATTTGAAAAAATAATTTCTCTTTGATTGATTCCTTGCTTTTAGTTAGTGACATTTTAAAGAAGTTCTTGGTTAGCCCAGCTTTTACATGTTTACTAGTATTTCCTCCCAATGAAAAACCTTAAAATAAGAGATAAAGCAGGCATGTGCTTATAAAAAAAAGTTCAAGCAGTACAGAAGGCTTCTACAGTGAAAACAAGGCTTCCTTCCCACTCTGACCCCAAATTTCCTGGAATCTCTCCCAGAGGCAGTTTCCACGTGTCTCGTTTCTTATATATCTCTGCAGAGATGTTTTATGTATTTGTCAGTGTGTGTGTCTGAAGCTATTTTCTTGTTGTGCAAATGACAGCAGCCTGTATATGTTGTTATGCCCCTTGGCTTTTTTTTTTTTTTTGCTTAATAGCTTGGAACCTGTGCCATATTTGAATATGTATATCTTCAATATTCCTTAGAATGGCAGTATAGTATTTTAGTCTATGGGTGTAATTTAGCCAAGTCTCATTACAGATGAATTATAGGCCCATTCTATTTATTTTTATAATTGCAAAAATGTTACAATGAATATTCTTATATATGGTTGCTTTCTGTAAAGGATTATTTAAAATAGGAACTTCTACTAGAATATTTAAGTTTTCTTTGTGAAACCTGTTGGAGGAAGGGCATTTAAAGCTAACATTTTGGGTAGGAAGCTACCAATCAGAATGACCTGAAAAGCAAGATGGATGTGGATGCTTAAAATGATGAGAAAATATTTTTTTAAGTTCTAAAAATGTGATTTATCTCCTTTGGGGAATGAAATTCTTTTACGACATAAGAACACCCTGGGAGGGCTGGAGGGGCAGCAGCCTTTAATGAGATTTATCTCTTGAAGCAAGTTAAGCTCCAAAAAGTGAAATCACCAAGATTTTACCTTCTCCTTTTAAAGAGCATAGAACTGCCCAGTTTCGTGGCAAATGCCATGATTGCTTGCTCATGTAAATAACAACTTTCTTTTGTGCTATTTCCTGATCGAAAAGGGGAATAAAAACACTTACTATTTATTTCTCTTCTGGAAATTCTGGACATGAACCCTGATATGTCTCTTGGCACCTTGTAGCTGGTCTTGCATGTCCTGTGATTGTAACCAAGTGACAACTTGTGTGGCTTGTCATTTACCGTCGTGGTTGCTCTACCAGAGCCCAAGCTCCTTGAGAGTAGCTCTGGCGTGGGGCCTTGCAGGTAGTGGGGTGCATGAGTTGCAAAATGAGTCTATATTTACTCAAGCACAGTAGGAAGAAGACATTCTTCTTAATTCAGCATAGGGCATTCTTTCAGAATGGAAAATTCTCATGGTCACTTATCATTGTACCCATTTGAGAGAAGACATATTGAGGGGGGGAAAAACAGTATTCCTAATTACTCTGCATATGCTAGGTTGAAGAACTAACTATACAATTCCTTAACCAGTTTAGCAATCTCTCACTAACATGTTACTTATCACCCTTACCTCGGCCATGTATTAAAGAAATCAGTATTCTACTTAGACAAACAGAAGGTAATTTTACTGCTTTTGCTATGCACGACATGTAATTGATGTGACTGTTCATGAAGCTTTAGTAAGTCAGGGGGTAAGTTACAACTTTAAAACATACTTCTCCACAATCACTTTGGGTTATCAGTTTACTATAGTTTCCTGTGACCACTTGAGAAGACTAATTAAGGTTCAATCCGATCTGGCTATTTTGAGAGACTGGGTTAGTCGCTTATTTCCCTAGCATATTATTAAAGACTGAATTATTTGTATTGATGCCATAAACATAATGTCTTCAACTTCTCCTCATCCCTCATAATTGAATTATATGTCAGAAAAAGAAGACAAGCTTCTCTGATTTGGAGAATAAATAATTCAAAACCTGTTCATCCTACCTATCGATCGCTCTAAGAACAAACGTTCACCCAGCTGCCTGATGGGCCGTTGTGTAAGTTCTGGCTATGTAAGTCAAAGCTCACACAGTTTCTATGTGGGCAAATTTGGCCCTCAGAGAAGGGGAGCAGGTCTGCCATCTGAAAAACCTGGGAAGCAGGTTTAGAATGATAACAGAGATAGCTCACAAAAGTTTCAGTGATGTCACCAGGCATCGGGATACCCAGGGGCAGTGACAAGACTCTTTTTTGAACACAAGTCTCCTGCCTTCTAAAGTTGGAGAACGTCGTACCTGGAATAGCAGTAGCTGGCTTCAAAACATGAAGTGGAAGAAAGACAAAGCTTTGCAAAGGCCAGAAAAGCCCCATCACTGACTGCATCATTAAAAAAGAAACATGGACTGACTGTAAACTCATAAATCTGCACAGAAAGTAGCCGCTCAGAGAGGAACTTGGTATTCCAAGCTGATTTGGAAAACTCAGAAATAGGAAATGCTTTTGTAGCATAGGTTCAGCAGATTCTAGAAGCAAGGGTAACTCTTCATCTTCTCCCCAAACAAATCATCACGAAGTCATATACATTATATATGAAACAAAAGCAATAAACAAAACATACTGAATTTTCTTGCTAGCACCCAGGAATTTAGGGGTTCAGCAAATGCACTTTCCTTCCCTGGCAGGAAACTAAATTTCATCCAGATTAAGTTAGGTAGAGGAATAAATTTCATCAAAACTGTGCTGGATAATCTAACTTGGATGTTGAAGTCAACAGCAGCTGCTGTGGATATGGTATTAGAGTGGACAAATCCAAGAGACCAGTTCGCGTAGAAAAACAGAAAAAAAATCACAAGATAATCTCAAAAGACTTCTGTTGCACTAGTGTTACCAAATGTGTTCCTCTAATAAGCTGTTTAAAACACTCTAGGTTTTTTAAAAGCACTTTCATATTATGTCTGTGATGCCCTCAACAACCCTATGAGTAAATACTAGTTTCATTTTATAGGGAAGGAAGGCAGCTCAAAGTGTTGAAATACATCCTTGGGGCGAACGAGCTTGTAGACACAGAACCAGGAGTGGAATGCATGTTTCTCTCTCCTGAGGCTCTTTCTGTGATGCCACGCCGTCTCAGGAAAGGACTTCATTTACTTAGCACATAGTAGGTATGGATGAATGCTGAACACATTAAGAGCAACATGTTAGATAATCACCAGGAATAGGGACGAAACACTTGGGGAGTTACCAGAAAAGAGTACTAACTGGAGGAAGATGTAAAGTTATCACTGCTGTTAGCAAATAATTTTGGTACGCTCCTTTAATCATGAAATCGAGGTAGAGGTTTTAAAAGCTGTGGTAAGGATACCCAGTTCACATTTCCTAAATAAGGAGAGGCTAAGAAGGCAGTATTTATTCTTTGAGAGGAATACAGTTAACTCTCTGGCAATAACCTTGCGAAAGGCAGTTTTTAACAACATAGGGGTAACCCTCTATTAAGCACTCCCTGATTTATGCAGGAAAAGTCCATAATTACAATGGCAGGCTTGAATCTTTGCTTTAATCATCAGCTAGAGTTTTAGGTCATTTTGAAAGTATAAAAAGGGATTGTGTGGCAATCAATTCCTTTTATTTGTTCTTTCTTTTGTCTTTGTCACTTATGTAAAAATAGAAAACAAATTATAGCTACCTTATAGCTCTCAGAAGTCAGAATAATTTAGTTTCAATAGACTTGGTGATACTGTTTAAACCTTGAAAGTTAATAAACATGGATTTGTAGAATTAAAAATATTGAACTATTGGAGTGCTACCAACTCACAAAATTAAAGTTTTATAACCCAAAGTCGAAGACTATATTCTACAGTTTAAATATTTCATATCTGACATTTTCCAACTTGACAATGTGAAGTCTGATTTTGATTTTTTTCAATCCAATATGAGTTTGGGAGTTTATTTCAAAATCAAGATAAAACCATTTCTGAGGCTACCTTTTCTTTCTGTTGTTCCCTTCTTATTATACAATGTATTATTTTTTTCCACTTTGGGAAGCAAACTTTTCTAGCTAATGGTGTTGTGCATATATTGGACAATGCTCTGACTGGAATTAACCAGTGTACATATATTGCTAAAGGGTAAAAACCTTGAAAATTAGAGTCTCTAATGTGGTTAGTGTATGACCAGATTTACCTATACATTATATTCAAAGACAATGCTTTTTTTCATTTTCTAAATACTGTGAACTACTACAGAAGCTCCACAGAGACAGAGGTGACTATCTGTAAGCAGAGACAGGAGTTGAAAAGTTGGATCATGTGGTTCCACTAGGTCTTCCCTGAAGGGACAGGCAGTGACTTTTCATGCCCTGGAGATACTTCTGTTAGTTGGTAGACAGATGAAGTAATGTGGTGGTAGGGTTGGTTCCTTGCTACTCAAACTTGGCAGCCAGGCCCCCAATTTTTTTCTTTGCAAAGCCTCTGGAATCTATTAGAGGCATTATGCACTTCTACACGGAGAAATTCTATATGGAGATTTCTACAAGAGGGAAGGAAATAAATGATCTGAGAAAGCCATTGGGGTTTACATATAGAACTTAAGGGGATTTTTCACTTAGGTGGCATTACTCTTTGACAGTATTGAAAGTATTGTTTTTCGACTGTAAGGAAATTGGATAAATCGATACAGCTTACTGTTCGAGTTGGATATGTGGATGGAAATGATCTCCACATAAATATTGGTGCCATTTTGTGAGGGCTTTAGATGTGACCAAGGGACGTTCATGTTTATTAGCTGTGTATAAAATAGAGGGCAGTCATACTTCTGAGGACACTGGGAAATAAGCTACAACAGATCTTTGACATTCTAACAGCTCTCCCCATTCTCACTTCCTTCCTTAGAATACAGATGGGAAGAGTCCGCTAACTATTCAATCTCACCAGGAGAGTACATATTAAACTCAAATTCTCTCTTAAGTTCCTTTCACCAAATTTAAAACTTTTTTTTTGGATGTGGGGATGTTTTTGATGGTAGTTAAATTAAGACTGACAGAACATGAACTCCAATTCAGCAAGAATCCATTTTGTTGTCAAACTCACTTTCTGAGTAAATGGAAAGACTAACACATATCATTTCTTAGATAATGTTTTAATATCCTGCATTGAATAAAACTTTCTTTTTTTAAAAAAATCAAGTCACAATGGTAGCCGGGAACTCCGTGAGGGGTTCGGGGGTTGCAGATGGCTGCATTACTCTAAATGTTCAAGCTTGACTGACCCATTTCATCAGCACTGTCAGAGCCTTGCACTGATACATGTTGACAACATTTAATCTTAAAAAATTGAAAGAAATGAATTAATATGCAAATTTCATCAGCTTTGTAATAAAAATGTCCTTGAAAAAAAACAGTGAACATGACCCCTGAGGAATTGTGTGAATTATCCCAGCTCAATTCTTTAAGTTAGTCAGAGGTACGCGGGTCCGCAAGGAAATCAGCACAGATTTGACTTGGAAATAATTATGATGAAGAACAAAACACAAGCAGGTTGAATAAATGTAACAACTTGGGAAAAAGTCTTAGTCCTGTTTGTTATTCACTTTGAATTAACAGGATTAGGTTGGGTTTTTGAAAATAAAGGAACACCACCGTGTAATTCCAACACCTAAGTAATGTGAAAACAATATTTTCTTAACTATCAATTTTAGTGCATATTAAAAAAATCGCATTTGAGAAAATCAGATATTTTTGGAGGGATGTAAGAGAGTGCAGCTTTTTGGCAAAACAGAGGATTATAAGGAATTCTTATATGTGGACCATGATTTATATAGGATTTCTGAATTGATCATTTTGACAAAAATGTGTGGTCGACCCACTTGTCATACAAGTATGATTGACTGATGTTTGCTGATACTGAAGTGACTAGTTATTTCATTGAAATTACCAAATTGATGAGATCGTGCAAACAGAATATCTAGATGTGAGTCTGATTTATAATAATCTCCACATAGGCAAATGGAAGCTCCATGTTGAATCACAAACTCAGTCCAGAAAATCAGTCATCCAGGTGGGCATGCAACTGTAGCTATCTGCCTGTCGTCAGGGCCCCATTATAGGAAGCAATAATAGGCCTGGCCATAACAATGGAATATTTCTATGTAAAAGTTCAAGTTTTCTACTGTCCCTAAAGGAGATATGAATGGTAACAAAGGAGCCTCAACGATTAAACGAAACAATACCACCACCCCCCAAATTGATATCAATAACAGCTTACCAGAGGTCAAACTGAATGAATGAATGAATGGTTTCAGGATAGATATTATTTTCTTTTCCCAAGTAAATTATCATTAATTTAAATAGATGTATAAGTATCCAGAGAAGACATGTGGTTTTCACTTCAACATTTTGCATCTCTGTGCCACAGGTTAGCACTGTTTTCTTCATCACCTGGAGCCCGTCCAAACTCTGGAGTCTGAAAGTTGCCATTGCGTCAGCCTTTATTCTTGGCACTGCTAATTTTTACCAAGGTGAAGTCTACACAAATGAAACTCAAGCTCTTTTTAAGACATCCATATACTTTCAATGCTGGTTTAAAAAAAATAAAAATCACACCAAAAACTGATAGTCTCACATAAAGACCCCAAATAAGAGTTGTTAATGAGCTGAAAAACTCCAGCTAGTCTTTCAGAGGCTCTGAAGCCCTGTAACTTTCCTGATTTCATAATCCTTGGAAGACTGGGGCACTATAATATAGACTTTGCCCAACCAAATTAATCTCCTCTGTAAGCTTTTGTGGTTCTCTACAAAAGGCTTTTAAGTTTCTCCTTTTTTTTTCTCTTAATCTACCATCAGTAAAATCCCACTTTTCTAGTGCCCTTTGTACCTGCCTGCATAAAATGAATAAGCCAACAGTTTAATTATGCACTCTTCTATAGGTTGGGAAGTGATATAAAGTTGCAGTTAGAAAAAAACAAAGCCTAAAACCCTCTTTTGGTTTCCAAAATTAATATATGTCAAGCTCAGGGTAAATCTTAATCTTTTTGAAACATTTTTTTTTCTAAAATAGATGTTCTTTTATCATCTGCCACATCAAGACCCGTTGGAGGGAGAGAATGAAAAAAAAAAGGCATTTGGTTAACATGCTGCAGAACAGCAGTCTCTCTTCCACCTCACTTCAGGCTGTTCTGGAAAGATCTGAACAGTTGTATAATAATGAAAAATGGGCAATACTTGTGGGGCATTGCCTGCGCTCACACACCTCCGCCCACGCATTCATCATTCTGCAGGTATTGTCAGTGAAAGTTTAATTGCATAAACACTCTGTAACTGTCCTGTCATATTTCTTGTCAGTCTAGATTCCCTCTCCGGGCTCACTATCTCACAAAACTATAATTGAATTGCTACCAAATCACAAGAGTTCCCCCCCCTCCAAATAAAATCTTTATGAATAGAATTTGTTTCCTATCAGCAGATTTGACAAATTGTGCCAGAGGAAGGGCCCTGGTGATAATTTTTGAGTTTATTCTCAATCTAGCTATTTGCTGAATGCTCTTATCTATTTTTTTTTTTAAATTTTAAAGCCCCAGTGGGGGCTGGGGGAAGTATCCAACAACCCTAAAGGGCTCTGTGGTGATAATTCTGCAGGACCCAAGGAAGCCAGCGGAGAAACAGGAAGATTATCTTCAGCTGACAGCGAAACAGTACCATAGGTAAATGAGAGCGATAAGGATTAATTCAGAATTAAACCAGGAATCTGTCAAAGCTAAGATTTCACCAAACTATATGAATTCTTAGTTATGAGGTATTAAGTACCCAATTTAGTCAAGTGTTTATTCCATTAAACTTTCAGTTCGTTTCTCCTTGCACCAAACCTTTCGGTGATCATTACTCATGTGTAAGCTCTGAGCAGCCAGATTCTTTGACAGATTTTTAGGACCACGAACAAATGAAAATTAATCAAAGGCATGACATGCAATTTACTAAATATGTGATCATGAAATTTTAATGCATTTGCAACATGGCAAAAGTATTCATAGTTTCTAAAAACCAAATAAAATGCAATGGATCTGTTGTGGAATGAGGATTATCTTTTGTTTTGTCTTTGTTTCATTTCACACGCCTGTAAACCACATCCCCACACCCTAGTTTCACAATATGAACTCTCGGCACAGGCCAGAATAGCAGCCATTCTCTTTTTAAAATTCTGTTGGTGAAATGGGCATATAATAATGGCTCCTGGCAAGTAACTCTTAAGTGGGACTGGCTTCACCTGATTGACAACTGTCCGATTGTTTATGTTTTTTAAATGTGCATATCAAAACCATGTAGGATTGATGGGTGTTTTTAGATGAAGTTATATTTTTGCAACAGACTTAATTTAGAACTAAGGTTAAAGCTTAGGATAAATGAGTGCATTAGATGATTAAAGAACATTTGTCTTGTGGGACATTTAAGTCATTTATTTATGACACTTAAAAACAAGCTAGGAAAGAAAGCACCGTGGGTTTAACGAATCAGTTTTATACAAATGTTAAACTAAAACTAATGACTTTATTAATGGAACTCCAAGATATGCCAGTTTACTAAATATCTGGAGGCAGAATCCAATGTGCCGTGGAGTAAACATGATGAAAAAATACTGGAAGTTTTTCAATCACTCAATGCTATACATATGTATTCATGTATACCCACGTGGACCCTCTTTCCCATTTTTTTTAAAAAAAATTGCAATGGCTACTTTTTTGAGGACCTAGTTCTTCTGTCTCTCTTTAAAAGGCTCTCTCTTATTTTAAATAGTAGAACAAAGATTTTCTGATAGTGTAGGAATTTGGACTGTTACATTGCACTGTGTTGAGTATGATAAAATACCTTGTCAGGGGCGACTAGATGGCTCAGGGGATTGGTAATGGGATATATAGAGCCTTTCACCCATAGGTCATTGGCTTGAATTTTGTCCAGGTTGGCAGTGACTATAAGTCATTAACATCCCATGACTGCTTGGTGGCCTATGTGAAATGAGTTTCTTAATTTATTTATTTAAGGCCATACATAGTACCTATGGGCAGGATATCTGGGCATCTCTCTTAGTTTTATAAAAGCATTCCACCAAATCTACCAACCCATGCTCTGTTGATTAAAGAGATGGCTGGACACAGGGGAGTAGACTTTTAATTCTTTATGATGTCACAGTTTCACCGTTACTCTTATTGGTGTTTTTATTTGAAGAGGACCCTGACAGGTGAGAGGCATTGGCCAGGAGACTAACGTTTTTATATCAAAGGCATGTGATATTTTAATAAACCATAAAGAGGAACAGCTTTGAACTGTATGGGAATTTACATCTTAATATTTCATGATCAATAGCATATGTAATTTTGTAATTTTCAAAAATTTCCAGATTTTATTACCAATTGACAAAAAAGTGAGAGTGGACAGATGGTATCATCAATCCTAATTATGTGAAAGCTGGAGACTTGCATAATTTCTAGAATATTAACTATTGGCGCCTGGCTAAAGACTGACCACAATGTACCTCCCTACCTTTTTCTATTATCTTACTTCCAAATTATCATTTCCTTTTGCAAGGCCTCTTAATAATTCTACTCATGGTCCTCTCACTCACTTCTGGATTACAGAAATGGGCCCTTGAATGGTTTCCTTTGCTCTATTCAACACATCTGGCACATTCTTGCAAAATTAGAGGACCGGGTATTAAGTCCAGTGAACGTAAGTTACCTGCATATAGAATTAGCATGTCAGGATGACTATACTAACAGAGCTGCCTAGGAAGGTTGGAGAGTGCCCTGAGCTGGTGGGCATAGGTAGGTGTTAGAAAGCTGTTTTAGATGGATGTTGAGAAGCAGCTTGGTGGAATGTCAAAGAATAAAAATTCTGGGGCCAGGCTTCTTGGTTTCAAACCCTCCGCTGCCCACCTACTAACTGTATGATTTTTCCAAGTTTTAAAAAATTGTTCTTTTTTCAGTTCCTTCATCTGTAAAATGGGAAAAATAATGGTACCTTCTTCATAGTATTTTGTGCATATAATGGGCTCAGCAGTGTGTCACACACTTGGTTACCATCAGTGAATATTAGTAGTTATGCTGTATAAGGGATTCAGGAGTCCATAGGTAGTTGTACAATATGACCATTAATGGGAGGATCCTTCCAAATTGAAAATTTTATTAGTGATAAAATGATGTTTTCATTGGGTCACTGCTCTGTTGAATGAGTTATACTGAAAACTCATCATGCCCATCTCAGATGCTTTTCCCTGGCATTCCGGTTCCTTCAAGATGTGGCTCCATGCTGGTTAAGCATGTGTCTTTGCCTTGGTGAGGGGGACAGGGCTCCTTCCGGCCTCCCAGTGCGGCATCCTCACTCCCACTGTGCTACCTGGGATAGGTCTCTGGATGATCGTCTCTACCTCTTTACTCTTCGGCTGGTTTTCAGGCAGGGCACGCAAGTCATCCCTTCGCATCAAAGCCACCCATGGTCACTGAGCCTCTCCCTGAATTCCTGCACCTCTGGCCATTTGGTTCCTCAGTTGAGGAGAGCGGGACTATCGTTCTTCTTATTTCTCTGGTTGTTGATTGTGTGTAAATCTTTTACTCATGATGATCAGTTTCCTAAAGGGAGGTGTCACAGCCTCTACCTCTTGTGTTCTCTGTAAGCACCTAGCGAAGTGCTCAAAACGAAACAGATCCTAGGACCCGAGTCTACTCTGTGTGGGGTTAACTTTTTACCATCTCTAATTTTGATTTAGAGTCATTTTGAGAAATAAATTACTTAAAATATGTCTGTTCTTGTAATTGGAACGTATAGGTAAAACATAACACAAGCTATGTGTTAATATCATTAATGTTATTAGAGTATTTTCAGGAAGTTATGCCTGGAGTAAAAAAGCTGAAAGAGACAGTACATTTTTCCAAAGCCTAGCTAGCATTTCCTGAATTTCCATTAGTGAATTCAGCCCAGGATAAGTGAAAGGGAGGCAGTTTGGGGGCACCTCCCATTCAGAACACTCCTACAGTCAGAAAGATCAGTAGTCAGAGGAACTAACATTCCTGTGAACCTATCATGCAGCAGGTAGTTTTTAGGCTAATTAAGCAAACAAACAAACTAAAAAAAACCCCTTGACAATGGGCATCCAAGTCCCTGACAGTCATGGTCCATGTATGTCTGGGCATGTCAAGACAACTGGCTCCCAAAAAAGCAATGTTCCTGGGCTGTTAATTTCAGGGTTGAAGTGTCAGACCTGAGACAGCTCCGCCAAGACTGCTCATAGCAGTGACCTATAACACAATCTACTCTACTCATACACCACAGTGCCCTGTCATCAGCCCACTTCTGTGTTGTATGAATGACCTATCTCCTTTGCATGATGGTCAGCTCCTGGAGCTTCCTCTCTGTTTCCTCAGTGCTTCATAGAATGTCTGACACATGCCAGACATACATGAGGTCTGACAATTAGGTTCATAAACTCATCCTAAAAAAATTGCTCCATACCTCACTGCTGAATATCACTATGGTCACCTTTGAAGTACTCCCTTTGGGAAGCTATGCACCCAATCCAGTGCCTAGTCCACCCTTCAAAGCAATTTTGGAACTCTTTTTCTGGAATGGCCATCAGAGCTGTCATCATATTTTATTACCCTTGATGTCCTGAATGGCATCAAAATGTCTTCCTTTCAACGTTTCCTTTATCTTTTGGTAAAGAAAGAAGTCATTGGGGGCCAGATCAGGTGAGTAGGGAGGGTGTTCCAATACAGTTATTTGTTTACTGGCTAAAAACTCCCAGTGCCTTGTGAGCTGGTGCATTGTCGTGATGCAAGAGCCATGAATTGTTGGCAAAAAGTTCAGATCGTCCAACTTTTTCATGTAGCCTTTTCAGCACTTCCAAATAGTAAACTTGGTTAGCTGTTTGTCCAGTTGGTACAAATTCATAATGAAGACTCCTTTTGATATAAAGAAAGATTCACGAACATAACTGTCAGACCTCGTATGCTCAATGGATATTGAATAGCCTAGACAGTCCCTATTATCAGGTAGGCCTGGATCATGAATGACAATTCATTTTGGTTAATAACAACCAGAGAAAAGACCGAAGTTCTTCCCTCTCTCAAGCTAGTACTGTCAACTAACAAAAATGAGACAACGTTTCCCATGGGTCCTAAGAAACCACGATTGTGCTTTATGAGCAGATGCCGCCAGGAGGATGTGACATCCCTGTGGGACCCCACTATTCTTGCTCTTTTTCCATCTCATGCCTGCCTTGAGAGACTGGTTCTGAAAGGAGGAGGCTGGAGAAGCTGCTCAGAGCCTGGCCCAGTGCTGGCCAAGGCAGAACAGAGACCAAATACACAGAGACAATTGTGACTGTGCTTCTGGCTGAGGTGGCATGCAGCTAATGGGGACCAAGAGACTCAGGGCCACATTTTGCCTATAATTGATTCAGATGCTGTTTACTGTCATATAAGGAGTTTCAATGTAGGGATGAAATCCCAGGAATGGATTAGATAGAGAATTTTAGTCCTAAGTGAGAGACTGTATTAAAACATGAAAGTGTTTTCATCCAATGAAATATGTACATAATGGGATAGTTAGGTTTCTCTCTGGACTTTGGAAGTCCTTGGAAGAAACTTCCTCTGGTTCGATACCTACCAGGGTCCTCCATCTAGGTCTTACGCCTCCTACCTAATCCAACCATAGTAGTGCACCCTATACTCTAACCTTGACTGCTAAACTAACCTGTGTGGTTTGGGGAAGCCACTTAAGAATTTCTATCACTTACTCCCCAATCTGTACAATAAGGATAACACACTGACCTGCCTCAGAGGGACAGGGTATGGATTCATTCCTATAATTCGTGGTTTCTGTGCTCTGCCATACACCTAGTAAGATACGAATGCTAACCATTATCACAGTGGCCTGAGTATGCTTTGCTTCTAAAGCTATACTCAGGAATAGCTGTTTGGTAAAGAGCTGATAACTGGAAGTTGCAAACTTTACACAGAAGCAATATTTCCAGTATTTTCCCCAAGCAATCATGAGTAAATTGCTCACTAGGGGTGGAAATGGTTTCCAGCCAGTTCTGCCTCTTCTGATCTGTGCACCCTGCAAAGCTCAGTCAATGCCAGGTAACTGATCCTTCATAAGTCTGCTGTTTAGTGTAGAGGAAGCATTCAGAATAGTATAATTTGCACAGGGATGAAATTTCTGTGTGGTGGTATGTATTAAAAGCAAATAACTTGTGCTTTGTTCAAGGCAAGAGTTATAAAAACTAGAATTTTTAATTATGCAATAACAAAAAGAGCCACATTTAAAAAAAATGGGGGAAGAACGGGTCATCCATTAACAACTTGTCTTGGGTTTCATTTTAGAAACTCTGAAAATGTACCTCTTATCACCATAGGTAAAGGAAGGTTGAAATTATGACCTAGAAAGCTATATAAAAAAACTGTTAAAAATAATGAGTTTAAAAAATTGATTTTCTAAACATTCAATAGAAGATTTAGAAAAAACACAGGTTACATATAAACTGAGTGAGCCTATTGTGTATCCTGATAAGAGACCCGTGCTTCTATTATTGGACAAAGCATTTGGTGCCCTGTAAATACCATTATATTAATTTATATAAAAATGCACTTTTTTTGGAAAGGAAACTTAGTTTCAGAATGGCATGCAGCACTATGCTGAGGTCTAGCATCTTCACTGAGAGCAACAGGGAGGTGTTTCTGCAGCTATGTGAGTCACCAACACAGATTTTCTTAGGTTAGTGTGTTAAGCCCCAAAGGATGCTTTGTGTTGCAGCTGTGCATTCTGGGAGCTGGCCTTGAATGGCAGAGCTCAGGTACTGAGAGCCTGGTGGGAAAAAAATTTTACCTTATTTTTCTTTGGCTTCCTCACGCAAGATCCTAGAACTATAAGACTGCTTTGCCAATGTTTATTGTACACAAAAGTGTGAGCATACACAAAAAGTGCGATATGTGTGCCTCGGCATTACGTAACAAAAGAGCGCACTGGAAAATATTTATTCCCTTCTGTGGCAGTTCCTAGTGATCTTGTTTAGCTTAGCTGGGAATAAGGGTGACATTTAAGAACAGCCTACTTACTGCATGAAAAAAAATGGTGCATCAAGATAGCTTTTTTGGGGCAAGAGAAGCATTCTGAGTTTTGCAAAGCAGTCCCTATATTAATACTGGCTTATTTTTAGAATATATGTGTCATCTTCACATCAGGAATGGCAAAAACATTCTATTTCATTTTAAAATAATGATGATATAGCTAAGCAAAATAAATAATTTTGCATGTATAATTTTTAGATCAAAGCTGAGTTTGTGCCTAATTGATGATTTCTTTGGGTTATGAAAAGATTAGTTTTTGTTAGGCTGCTTTCTGACTATTAGATTTGACACATCCATGTGCATATGGGTATTAACAGGAGGGAGGCCATTTTGGGGCAAATGTATGGCTCATTGCTACAGCTCCAGTGGAGAGGCATTTCCGGTTCAATCCATCAGAGATAACCATGGTACATTATCTGATGGATTTATTTTTGCTTATATTGTATGAATACGGAAAGGAATTCAATGTGTGTCTACAGTTTGATAAACATTCAACATAAATTATACATTTTAATTTCATTTATTTGTTGGGGACTATGAAAAGCGGGAATTTCATGGCATACAAACTGCCATTCAGATTGAAGAATCAGCAGTTTCCTGAAAAGGTACATTAATTGTAAGAACAAAATTCATTTCCATCTCAAGTGAGTCACTATGGTTTGTATTGAGTTTTAAAAAGGCAAAAATAGAGGGCAGCTCATTCTAGTGACAGTTGGTATTTTATATTTCCAGGGCATCCAACATTGTCATCGAGCATAAATCAAGTGCTAGAAAACCTCCTATCATTTGACAACTTGAATGTTGTAATTACCACACTATTTATATTTAAAAGAACTTGGCCTGAGCTTTTAGCATTAGCATGCAGAATGGTCTCCATGATATTATCTTACCATATAATGACTCCAAAAAAAATCTCACAGAGATTAATGGTGATAACATAATTCCAGAAAGTTGCCACTCTATATGTAGAAATATATTGGCAATAAAAACCAGTCACTGTGTGCCTTTCCCCAGTAGGGGATCTCTCACTTTTCTTTGATTTTTAAAGGCTTCAGATCAATAACTGGAGTGACATTATTAACAGCTCCCTCAACACCTTGGCCAGCACTAATATTAAATCCATTACACCTTCTGTTTGACATTTGCAGTACAGCAGAAAGTGCTGTAGATACAGTCGCATTGTCTGGGGACTGGGGTTGGATGTGGGGTTAGTAAGATGGTTTCCCTTGCCTGACTTCTAAATTCAGTTCATTGATAGGAAACTTGAACCAATATTTAAAATGAAAAAAAAAAATCAAAGAACACAACCCCACTCCAACAACCCGATGGTAAATAATTTACCTGTGAAAGTGTAAGTGTATCTCATATCAAAGCAGTTTTTGAAACAAAATACTGATGTGATCCTCAGATAAATTTGTACATTCTTTATTGTTATTCCTAAACATTTGTTTTACTCTAATTATATCACTTGTAAAAATTGTATAATGATTTCAGAAGAACTGAGATCCTGTAGAATCGGGAGCTGATCAAATTTACCCCAGCCCAGAGGTGTAAGTAGAAAATACAGATTACTTCCATTCAGGTAAGTGCTTCAATTTTGCTTGCCTTTAAAATATTCAGGACATAGAGTAGGTGTCATAGCATAAAGATCATACTACGACAGTGATCATCTCCACCTCCCCATCACAGGCTAGGCCTGCCTAAAACTTTAGACAAAAATACCTCCACTGTAGACAACAAATGTTTAACCACACTGCTGTAGTCATTCTTCACCAAAATACTGTCTCATACATTTTTCTAAATTGTCCAAATCCTGATGCAGTATTGGTTTCTCCCTCTCTGAGCTCGCACCCATTCAATAAGTTGCAACAACCTCTTGTCCTGGCTGAATTCCCTCCAAAGCAGAACCCAGGAACACTACTCCTGACAGCAGTTCTATAGCTGAGAGCTGAGTGTTAGCTGGTGGGGAACAAACCACTGGAGACAGAAAGGAAATTTTATGTTAAAGTGAGAAACATGAAAGGGAAAGTTGCCTGTAAGGTTAGGTGGAAAAGTAGGCTATTTGACCTTATTTTAGCCAAACCAACCAATCAACCCCAAACCTCTACTACAAAATTATGTAAGTATCTAGTAACAGAAAGGAAACCTAGAAGGATAGATATATACCATATACACATGAATAGAGATTATTTTGGGGTAGTGGGATGTTGGTTGGTTTTTATTCTTTGTTTTCTGTATTCTCTGAACTTTTTTACAATCAGTATGAATTAATTTTACAATTGGAGAAATATCAGCCTGTCTTAGTAAGAGGAGGAGGAAAAGGAAAGAATAAAACAAGCTTATGACCTAACCTAAGGAATATTACTCTGCTTTCAAAATAGAGAGATTTTAAAAGTTTTTCCAGGAACTGCTTTTCTGTTTAATAAACATTTAAAAATGCAGCACTGAAATTTATTAAAAGAAGAGGATGGCACTCATAATCCCAAGATTACAGAATCATTAAAAGTAATGAAAGAGATACACGTAGATTTACAAAAAGAAAATGAACCATTGGGGTGTCATGTTCCAGAGGTTCTGTACCCCTCATGTCACAGGAGCCGGCAGGACAGCACAGAGTCAAATCTTCCAAAATGTTTGGATCAACCCCTAAATAGGCACCCTAGAACTTTATAACTTTTTAAGCAAAGCCACCCATTGATTTTTCTCATACCTGCCTTAAGATTACTTTAAAAGAAATGTCATGTGACTAAACTATTAATAAATGTGCATACATGTAAAATATTTATTTGGGTTTGCTGTCCAGTCAACAGATTTTTTTTTTTTTCTCTCATTAACTTGAAACTGGTTCAAGACAAGACAGTCGCTGGGCAGGCAGTTCAAAGAAACAGAATTCCTATTATGGCACAGTATCACTGCCTCTTAGGCTAGTTTAGTCACTTATTTCCTTTTATCATAATGCCAAGTATTAATTTAGATTTCAGTCATTTAGTAATGTAATGCTACACTGAACACATCAGGGCTTTCTGAAAAATTTCATACCTACTCGTCCCTTCATTTTCATAATCACCACATATTGATATCCCTTTTCCAACCAAATTACACCCCTATTTTAAAAAGAATCTGTGTTTTACCAGAGTTTAAAAGATTATGACGCAATGAACAACAGTCTTCAAAAATGTCATTTTGTGTTATTAAGAATTAGGAAATCTTGTTAAAAGTCTTTCAGCTTTTAAGAAACCTAAGCAGCTTTGGGATGCTTTGCTTGTCATGAACTTTCCACGTAATTCCCTTGGAGCAAAGCTCTACATTTAGTTAAAGGTAGCACCTTACACTGCCTTTCAGAATTTGAGCAGTCAATCCTGATTGCCTCTTTGAGCCACACATGGAAAATAACCCCACACTACAGAATTTTAAAGCAAAGTAAGTTTCACATTCTCTAATGGTGAGAGAGAAACTCTCCATCAAGGAAGAGAAACCCTTCTCATGGGACTGTTGCTAATGAGCCCAAGTTGTTAAGGAATGTGCAAAGCAGCTTTCCGTTTTACTAGTTAGAATGGTGGCTCAAGGAAGGCTGGGAGGCAGGGAAAGAAACTCCAGTGAATGTTCAATCACACTTCAATGTTAAATGACAGAGTAACTTTAAAGGAGATGTGCTGTTCTAGAATCCAGAATTAAAGGGTTTTCAGGGAGAACTGCATACTCACAGTGCCCTAGAGTTGTTTTATGCATACAGTTTGATTTGTGACTCGATCTTAGGAGATCCTAGCAGAACTGGTTGACTGGCTGTGGATGTTTTTCCCTTCCTGATGATAGGTTCTTCCCAGTGACAAGTTCCCCTTAATGTGTTGGTGGAGACATCAAGCTCAGTGTGAATCAGCAGTGTGAACTGGCTGCTAAGAGGACCTAATTCAACCTTAGGCTGCATTACCAGAAGCACAGTAGCCTAATCTGAGAAAGGTGACAGTTCCTCTCCCTTGAACTAGTCAGAATATACTCAGAAGGCTGCACCATATTTTCCTAGGGTCACCACAAACTGAAACACAGCCAGGTGAGGGTAACTGGGGTGGTGCGAGTCTTCAGAACATGGCATTGAATAAGGATTGTGGAATGAGGGCGGTTTGACCTGGAAAGGAAAAGGAAGGGAGGATCTGGTGTATCTGACTTCATATATTTGAGAGGCTATGATGGGGAAGAAGGAGTAAATATGTAATGTGGTTCCAGGGGGCAGGCTTGGGATCAGAGGGGAGAAGTTGCAGCCAAGTAGATTTTGGCTCCAGATGAGGGATAACTTTCTATTAGAGCTGCTCACCAACGGAGTGGGAAGCCTTGTCTGTTCATTAGTTTCCTAACCAGAAGCAAGTTCCAGCAGAGGCTGGAAGGCTGGCTCTCTGATGGTTTTGCTCGAAAGAGACGGCTGCATAGGTTGGGGGCTGGATTAAAGGATTGTTGAAGATCCTTCTTGAGAGTTTGTGATTCGGTGAAACCAAGTTCACTTCCCAAGGCCTTAGTTCATATGAAAGTTTATAAACTTGAATTCTTACACACTGAGTGTTTTAAGGGTCATGAGTAACCCAGGTTCCCCAATCCAACTCCAGAATGAAAAGAGTAGAAAACTATTTTCATGCTCTGCTTCTCCCATATGCTCAGATGTGAACATTCTAATGACTAAAAAAGCAATTCCAATGATCTCACTGACATATCTACTCAGTAAAGTCAGTGAGCTATGGTATTAGCATATATGAGCCCCCCTCTTCCAACAAAATTTTCAGTTTTATGGTAACGGGTAGTCTTAAATACTCTCTTTTTTTCATGCATGGGGCTTACTGGAGAAGGATGTTCACCAATGCTAGAGAATAATGCCCTACGAGCTACAGTTAACATAAATGACAAAACATGGATTGATTCTAGATTGAGTACTTCCTAAAGAGGCAAGCATGTTTTTTCCCCTCTGTGTGAGCAAACAAGCTGTGATTATTTCTAAGCAGGTCAAATTAACGTATTTTCTTAGAAGTATGTAGAGTTATTTTAATGATAAAGATTGGTTTTTCCATTTTTCTATGAAATGCTTTTGTGCTGTGAATCTGTTTTAAAACAACATATCGAGTAAAGTACACACATCTTTAGAGTACAAAAATAATTTCCTAAGTAAGCAAATAAAACTTTGCACTTCAAATCAGGCCTTTATTCATTAAAAAATCTTAAACTTCTCATGAGAAAAATTAACATTTAAACCACTGCTGCTTGGCCAAGCACTCCACCACACAAGAATATGAAATATCTCCTCTAAAAAAGTACAAAAAGGACAAAACCACAAATGTGGAACTTCAATTAATTTAAAGCCCCAATCAGCAAAGAATAAATCCTTCGCAGATCTAATTACCAGCGCTCTCGGAAGACCCAGGCCGACTAGCCAATCTTCCCCGTGTTTGAACAGCTTGATGAACTAGGGGACTGATGGATATCAAGTCATTTTGTTTAATTTATAAATGGATTTTCCCCTAATACTTAAATTATCATCAGTACAACACAATGAAAATGGGAACATTCTGAATGCAAAGTCTATAAGAGTCCTGGAAGGAATCCCAATGAGGAATGTCACCTCTGTTCATTCCTCTATACAATTGATCTAATTAAATACTGAGGGTGGTAAAGGCAGTTTAAAATGTAGCCATTTCTGTTTTCTTTTTAGCCTTAATTTATCTGTTCACATCATTCAAGTACCTTCTCTGATGCTTTAAAAAAAAATAAGAAGAAAAAACCGAGATTTCTGCAAGTCCCTAATATTTTTAATTCGGCACAAGCTAATATTCAAAAAGTCTCTGCCACAGATTTTGCTTAATAATAAATAAATGCATTACATTGAGCCATGGTAACAATCAAAGGAAGAGGACTTTCCAAATCTGAACCTTTCTCTCCACTTAATTTGACAGAGAAACCAAAGGAACTAGTGCCTCCTCAATGTATTATTGTTCAACTGAAATTAGATCTCTGGATTACACTTATTAAAATGTCTCCTTATTTTCAAATATCTCCCTTATTTAATTACTGCACGAGACAGAAAGCTGCATGGAATTGTTAAATACCATTAGACCTATTTATAGTCTCTTCACACTGGCAACTTGAGTGCAATCACTGACAAAGGTCCTGCCCACCAACCCACGTGTTGGGACTGCAATTCCCACCTGGCTCAGGGGTCTCCGACTGGGAGGAGGAAGATGCTGAGCTGGCTCCGTCCTCAGTGGTGCCCTGTGAGAGGAGACCCCGCCCAGGGGGGAGCTTCATGCCCAGCTGCTCTGCCATCTCCACGTGGTCCCCGGGGTGGACGTAATCAAAGACGCTACTGCCTGTCAGCTCCACCTAGAGGGGGGAAGAGAAAGAGTGGGGAAGAAAGGCGTCACAGGCTTTTCCATTTTCAAATTTGGCACCACTGTGATTCCGATACTGAGCAGAAAAGGAAATAAAAGCAGCCCCCAGAAGCAGTCCTGGTTCTAAGTCGTTATTCTCAAATGTGCTTAAGGATTCTTGAAATGGCAAGAAAAATCTTTTTCACGTGTATTTATTTAGCAATGGTTTAGGCCATTTTTTTTTTTCTCATACACTGTTGTTTGCAGAAAGCAAAAATGTTCTGTGATATGTGGTTGAGTCTGCCTTGAGTTCGGCTGTTTTATCCACACGTCACACATCATCAATGCTTGTATGTTTGGTGTCAACCGGGTGATTGACTGACTCCTACAGTTTTCTCATTGATAAATTTGGGCTTTGTATTGAAATAACCAGGGATAACAGATGAGCATTTTCCTTGAAGTACACAGATTTCCAAGATGCGCATTTATACATATCAGCTTATTTTTATGTAAATTTTTAATGGATGAAGTGCTGCTTACAAATATATGCAAAGGCATAATGTTTTCATTAAATATTACTCATTAGCTCTGTAATCATATGGAGAATTTTCCATGCAAAAGAGGTCAGCTGGGGTCTGAAGCAGCCATTTTTTTTTCTGCTGGTATCAGCTTGTTTTGCCTTCAATCTAATAAAATTCATGGTACAAATCTCCTTGAGGGCTTTAAAAAATGTTTTATTTTGTATACTCTCTGTTTTAGGCTGACTCGAAAGGCAGAGAATGAATATGAAATATCAAAAAGAGGGCCAGGCTGAAATGGAAGCACTGCTCATTTCAGTGCTGTCAGGCATGGCCCCTGTCTGGGTCCTGTGCTGTATGAGGGCAGAAGTGGCTGGTAAGGATTGGCCTTACTTCTGTACTCGTCTGATGTTATAACTCTTACCTCCTTCCAAGAATAGCAATAATGCTCCTAAAATCGTGTCGTTGGGTTATAGGTACCATGACAGGGAGAGATGTGTCAGCAACAGAACAAGAAAAAGCTCTTTCCTAGGTCACTAATGGGTTTCCCAGTCCTCTCGAATTTAATGGTCTCAGGCCAGCTATGATGTACCACAGAAACTGCCAGAAGTTCAGATGATCACAAGTTTCTTGGTGGATATTTACCTAAAAACCCTTCCTGCCTCATCTGTCTTTCCTGTGTAATTGGCAGCATCACTCCAAATTCTACCTGAATACCTGCACTCTTTTTCCTGCCGAGAAGGAAGGCGGGTGGTGGGCAAACTGTCACAGAGAGCATAATACCCAAAGCAATTATTATCCTCAGAACTCCAAGTCCCAGTAAAATGATCACATCTACTCCCTACACCATTTGATTAAAATCTTAACAGTCCACACATCTTCAACATCTATCAATTAACAAAGGTATAGCCAGAAAAATGGGAGGCTAAATTCAGTTTGGCTAATAGCTATTCCTGAAAAAGGCTCGCATAACTTTTACCGAAAATGAGGTACTTTCTCTCTGTTATTAAATTACACTCTCCTACTGTATTACCCGACTACTGACTCTATCATTTTACAATAACTATTTTCTCCATTTGATATTGTTACAGAGCGGAAATCAGAATTCATAAGTGATCAGTTCCTACCCTCTGGGAGGGAGGGATTACATGGAAATAATCCCTTTAATGTGCGCCTTGCCTCTAAGCATTTCACACAGCAGTAAATGGGTAAGCTGACTTTGAGCAATTAAGAAATTAAATGAAACTAATAAAGTGTGTGTTTTAATATTTCTTGATGGTTATTTTGTTTGGGGATTAGTGAATATGAGGAAGTCACTCTCATTTTGCATGGAGTCTAAGTGCAGCACTTTAATAAATATTTCTGTCACTTTTCTCAAACTCTGAGTCTTTCTTTAATACTGAAATGTGCCTTTTGGCACAGACTACCGATTGTGATAAGATGACAACACAGGTAGGAGATACAATACACTTTTAGGGGTGCTGGTTATTGAATATTCATGCAAGCCAGTCTTATGTAGAGGAGGAGTAGGTCACTATCTCCATAACCCGATTTGCCTGGATGTGTAAGCATTTCTTTTCCATAAAATAATGTCCCAAGTATTGCACATCTAAAGTAAGAATTAGGTCACAGTATGCCATGGCACAGTGAAAACTTTCTCCTCTAGTGACCTCATGGGATCATGCACCAAGGTACCTCAAAGTCTAATATTGGATGGAAAGGTTGACACTGAGAATCTGACCCTATCATAATCATCATGCATGTATTGTTGTCAAGATCACATGCTGTAAGGGAAAGCAAAAATACTTGGAGTCACAAACCGACTTGGAGATCAGAATTTTTTCCTCCCCTGCTGTGTGACTTTGGACAACTCATTTAACCTCTCTGGGTTCAGTTGCCTATTCTAAAAGGGGGCTGAATACAGCCCCCTGAAGGATTCTGAGGGGCATCACTTGCATTGTGTCTACATGGATGGCACCCCCTGGAGTACCACTCCATGGAAATGGTGATGGTCTGACAGGTGGGATAAACACAAAATTTGAGCTACCTGCCTCACAGCTTAATTTGAATTCAATGAAACCATGCACAAGAAATCCCTTCATGAGAAACGAGCAGTACAAAACGTCTGCTGTTATTATCGCTGTTTGGTGAATGAGAATGGATGCACACAGACGTGTATATTACTGTGTAACTCTGGTGAGGACTTCTTAGGGTTTGCGTGGTCATTTTGGGACATAGCTTAAATTAGCAGGGTGTGCAGCAGAGGTGATGCATGCTTAGAGTTTCAACTACAACAATAACAATATTCACAGATACCTACCACTATGTGTAAGTACTTTTCATACTTTCCTTTAAATTTTCGAAACAAGCTTTTGAACTGGCACGATCGTGCCAATTTTACATCATCATCATCATCATCATCATCATCATCACATCTCATATTCATCTATCACTTTCACCATTTTCATGCTATTTCCACTTCACTGAATTCAATTTTAGAGCTAGCAAAGACCTTCAAAACCATCCATCAATACCCATCACTTAAGTGAAAACTTTTTGGTTCTGAGAAGTTGCAAGTCTTGTTTAAGTTTACCCAGGTATTTAGAAGCAGGGCTATAAGCCCACTGGCTAACTCTCAGTTGAGTACTTTCCTCACTTAACACTTATCTGACGTGTTTCTTCAGTTTAGTACACCTGCTTTAGTGCCTTCTTTTGGCCCAAGAGTCCAATGGCAAAGCATCTTTAGCCTAGGGGATTGAAAGGCTGCCTGCCCTCAGCCTCCTTCCTCCATGGTGCTCAGTGTTCTCTACTGACTAAAAGTGAAGCTAAAGGACAGAGGGAGAAGCTTAGATTTCTGCTCAAGGACGTGGAGTAGGTAAATAGTGTGTTGGCCTCCTCCTAAGACCACATCAAAATTACAACTAAATTATAAAACAATCATCAATGAGAACCACCCAAAGACTAGCTGAACAGAATTCCTACAACTAAGAATATAAAGAAGCCATGTTGAGACTGGTAGGAGGAGCAGAGATACACAATGGGCCAGTCCCACACTCACAGTGTGCTGATGAAGAATTGGGTTGGATATCTTGGCTGTGGAGGTCCCCCCTAAGGAATGAAGTGTCCCAGTGCCACACTGGTTCCCAAGCCCAGGACACCAGTGCCGGGCTGTGAAAACCAGCAGGGAATTTCATCCAAATAAGACAGAGTGTAGCTGGAGTTCCAAGTGTTCCTCTGAGAGGGCCCAGGCAAGGACTTACTTGCTCACAAACTCACTCACTCTGGGTTCCAGCTCAGGAGCAACAGCTCAAAAAGTGCCAGGGACATATGGTGAGGAACTACATTGACTGGCTTCAGGGCAAGGACTGGAGGGGCTGGGTCAACTCTCTCCAGGTACAGAAGTTCTGATAGGTGCCATTTTGTTCCTTTGTTGAGCCCTCCTCCTACCTGGCCAGCCTAGTGCAGGAAGGCACCAAATCTATGCTCTCCATTAAGCTGGCTAACACTGTTCACCTCCTCCCCCCATGGTGATTCTCTGAGATCCCCACCCAACTCATATGCCCAACCTGACCACTTCTGGCAGCTTTTCTACACAAGCGGGCTGCCTAGTTCATATTGTGAACTTTCGTGAAATCTCTCAAAGGTTCACAAACCCCAAACAAGCAGTGGCTGGTGTTAGCATACCCTGTACCTCTTGTTAAGCAGCCCCAATCTTGGCACAAATGGCAAATGATCTCAGCTTGCATTGTAACAGCCATCAGGTAGCCCCAAGCCTGGCAGAAGAGGGCCTATCTTGGCTTGGAATACAACTTGAACATGCCTGGCAAAAGTGGTAGCAGGCCTCAGCTCACATCAGAACCTCTCCCAAGTGCCTCCAAGCCCAACACAAGCATTAACCAATCACAGATACCTTTGTAGCTCCTTCCTGGTGGTCCCGGGCTGGCCACAAGCGGTGGTGGAACTTGGTCTGCTCCAAAGCCCCACCCAAGAGGTTCAAGAATCAACAAACCTGGTAGTCGGCTTCAGACAACACTGGAGCACCACTCAATCAATTCCACAAATGATACAGTTGGAAGGCAGACTCTGGTGGCACCAGAACGCCACTAAAGTGACTCCTGCTCCATGGGGTCATTCCCCACATAACACCTCATCTGCTGTAGTCACAGTCAGTCAGCCTGAGGGTCAATCCCACCCACTGACATGTAAACAGTAATCAAGGCTCACCTTAAACAGGAGGGTGCACACACCCACACAAGGGATACCCCTTGAGAACCTGGCTCAGGTGACCAGGGAGGCTGTATCACAAGGCCCCAAAGGACATCTGCCATATAAAGGTCATTCTGCCAAGACTAAAAAATATTACACATCTAACCAATGCATAGAAACAAACACAGGGAGACATGTCCCAAATGAAAGAACAGGACAAAACTTCAGAGAACGAACTAAATGAAATGGAGAGAAACAATCAGATACAGAATTCCAAACATTGGTATAAAAATGTTCAATAAACTTAGGGAAAGAATAGATGAACTCAGGGAGAACAACAACAAAGAGATAGAAAACATAAAGAAGAGCCAGTCAGAAATAAAGAATACAATAACTTAAATGAAGAATACATTAAATGGAATCAACAGCAGATTAGATGAAGCAGAAGATCAAATCCGTGATTTGGAAGAAAAAGTAGCATAAAACACCCAATTGGAACAGCAAAAAGAATAATAAAATAGGAAGATAGTTTAAGATACCTCTGGGACAACATCAAGTGTAACAACATTTGCATCATAGGGGTACAAGAAGGAGAAGAGAGAGAGGGTGCAAGGTATTGAAAACCTATTTGAAGAAATAATGACTGAAAACTTCCCTAACCTGGAAAAGGAAATAAGACATAAAAGTCCAGAATGCACAGAGTCCCAAACAAGATGAACCAAAAAAGGCCCACACCAAGACACATCATAATTAAAATGCCAAAGGTTAAAGACAAACAGAGACTCTTAAAAGCAGCAAGAGGAAAGCAATTTTCTACTTACAAGGGAGCTCTCATATGACCGATTTCCAACAGAAGCTTTGCAGGCCAGAGGGATTAACATGAAATATTAAAGTGAAAAAGTAAGGACCTACAACCAAGACTAATCTACCCTGAAAAGCTATCATTTAGAATTGAAGGACAGGTAAAGAGCTTCCCAGACAAGAAAAATCAAAAGTAGTTCATTACCACCAAACCATGAGTAAAATGGCAATAACTACATACCTATCAATAATTACTTTAAATATAAATGTATTAAATGTTCCAATCAAAAGACATGGGGTGTCTGAATGGAAACAAGACCCACACATATGCAGCTTACATGAGACCCACTTCACATCGAAACACACACACAGATTGAAAATAAAGGGATGGAAAAAGATATTTTGTACAAATGCAAACAAACAAAAACAAGCTGGAGTAGCAATACGTATAGCAGACAAAATAGACTTTAAAAAACAAAGGTTGTAATAAGAGACAAAAAGGGGCATTTCATAATGATATAGAGATCAACCCAACATGAGGATATATCTCTTGTAAACATTTACACACCCAGCACGGGCACTCCTAAATATATAAAGCAAAGATTGACAGATATGAAGTGAGAGATCGACACTAATACAGTCATAGTAGGGGATTTTAACACCCCATTGACACCAATAAATACATCATCCAGACAGAAAATCAACAAGGAAATGACATATTAGACCAGATGGATTTAATTGATATTTTTTGAGCAGTTCACGTCAAAGCAGCAGAATATACATTCTTTTCAAGCACAGATGGAACATTTTCCAGGACAGACCATATGTTATGCCACAAAACAAGTCTCAATAAATTTAAGAAGACTGAAATCATATCAAGCATCTTCTCTGATCACAATGGTATGAAATCACAATGGTATGCAGAAATCAATTACCGGAAGAAAATGAAAAAACACACAAACACATGGATAATAACATGCTATTAAATAACATGCTACTAAACAATGAATGGGGCAACAATGAGATTAAGGAAGAAATCAAAAGATACCTAGAGGCAAATGTAGGTGAAAACAAAACAACTCAAAAGCTGTGGGACACAGCCAAAGCAGTTCTAAGAGGGAAATTTATAGCATTACAGGCTTACCTCAAGAAACAAGAAAAAGTGCTGCACAAAATGGGTTCACAGGTAAATTTTACCAAACATTCAAAGAATTAAAACCTATCCTCAGAGTAGTCCAAAAAATTGAAGAGGAAGGAAAGCTCCAAAGCTCATTTTACAAGGCCAGCATTACCCTGATTCCAAAACCAGACAAAGACATTACAGAAAAAGAAAATTATAGGCCAATATTCCTGATGAACATAGATGTAAAAATCCTCAACATAATATTAGCAATAATATATTAAAAAGATCTCACACCATAATCAAGTGGGATTTATTCCTGGGATGCAATATTGGTTCAATATCTGCAAATCAATTCATGTGATATACCACACAAATAAAATGAAGGATAAAAGTCATATGATCATATTGATGCAGAAAAAGCATTTGATATTTTTTGAGCATTTCACTCCAAAGCAGCAGAATATACATTCTTTTTAAGCACAGATGGAACATTTTCTAGGACACACTATGTTACACCACAAAACAAGTCTCAATAAATTTAAGATTGAAATCATATCAAGCTTCTTCTTCCATATCAAGCATCAAAATCCAACCTCCATTTATGATAAAAACTCTCAGCACAGTGAGGATAGAAGGAACATATCTCAACATAATAAAGGCCATTATGACAAACCGACAGCTAACAACATACTCAATGACAAAGTGCTGAAAGCTTTTTCTTTGAGATAAGGAACAAGACAGGATGCTCACTTTCACCACTTTTATCCTAAAGAGTCATCCAAAAGTCTATTAAAACTAATAAGTGAATTCAGTAAAGTAGCAGGATACAAAATTAATATTCAAAATTCAGTTGCATTTTTGTACACCAATAATGAACTATCAGAATGAGAAATTAAGAAAACAATCCTATTTACAATTGCATCAAAAAGAATGAAATACTTAGGAGTAAATTTAACGGAGGAAGTAAAAGACCTGTACTTGGAAAACTATAAGACATTGAAGAAGATAAAAATAAATGAAAGGATATACTATGCTCATGGATAGGAAGAATTAACAACATTAAAATGCCCATATTGTTCAAAGCAATCTACATACTCAATGCAATCTCTATCAAAATACCCATGACATTTTTCACAGAACTAGAACAATTAATCCTAAAGTTGATATGGAACTGCAAAAGACCCTGAATAGCCAAACCAATCTTGAAAGAACAAAATTCTTTCATGCTACCTGATATCAAACTGTATTACAAGACTACAGTAGTTAAAACAGCATGGTACTGGCATAAAAAGAGACACATAGATCAACAGAACAGAATACAGAGCCCAGAAATAAATTCTTGCCCATATGGTCATTTAATCTATGACAAAAAAGGAAAGGATATACAATGGGATAAAGATAGTCTATTTAGTAAATGGTTTTGGGAAAACTGCACAGATATATGCAAAAGAAGAAAAAAAGAAAAGACACTAGACCACTTTGTTACACCATATACAAGAATAAACTCAAAGTGGATAAAGATGTAAATGCAAGACCTGAAACCATAAAACTCCTAGAAGAAAATGCAGGTAGCAAACGCTTTGTCATTGTTCTTAGTAATATATTTTTTTCTGATATGTGTCCGTGGGCAAGGGAAACAAAGAAAAAAATAAACAAATAGGATTACATCAAACTGAAAAGGTTTTTCACAGAGAAGGAAACCATCGACAACAAAAAGACAACCTATCAAATGGGAGAAGATATTTCACCAGGTTAAAAAGGTGAAGGGATTAAGAAGTACAAATTGGCAGTTACAAAATAGTCAAGCAGATATAAAGTACAGTATAGAGAATATAGTCGATAATATTGTAATAACTATGTATGGTGTCAGGTGGGTACTAGATTTATCAGGGTGATCACTTTGTTAAGTTATATAAATGCCTAATCACTATGTTGTACACCTGAAATTAATTTAATACTCTGTCAACTATAATTGATGAAAACAAAAAAAACAAAAAGGTCAGAAGAGCTCAGAGGTCCCTGCTCAGCCTGTCTGACTGCATATGCACTACTTGAGAGGTGTTAGGTTGAGCCAAGCCAACTTTGAACCAAACATTGGCCTTTTCTAATATTCAGGTTCTTCTTTCACTCATGAAGATTGACTAGGCAAGACCCTTAGAACTAGCCTACCGCTAAATTTTGTATCTCAGAATAGACAGCAGAAACTATACTGGGGATTTTTTACTTGATGAGCAGACATTACTTCATGTCAGCTTGAAGTAGGAAAACTAAATTGAGTTCCAGTATTCATAGAGTTATAATTAGGTACCCTCAAATCCCCAGGTATCAGCTCTTCCAGAACTTTTGCACACTGAGAACTAGGATTAGTGTCTTGTACATAATAGGTCTATCATAAATGTTTACTGAACTAATAAAAAAATGGATATTTAGACTTCAAAAAAATCTGCTTTACCTGTGCTTGATTTGGAAACGTTTAGATTTGTTCTTTTATATTGTTGATGGCATTATTATTAAAATATTATTTACTCCCTAAAATCAGTTACAATATAGCAAACATAATGTGTTCATTCCCAATAAGTATTTGCCATAGGCATTGAGAACTATATCTTTTTCTACAGAAGCCAACTGAGTTTAACTGAGGAGAGGACTAAAAATGTGAGGAAACAGCAGGTTTTAAGGAACATCTTTTAAAGCCATTTCCCCCCACTCTATGATAGAACTGTGGTTGGTTGGCTAGTTCGCTAGTTCACTATCTGAATTTTCATAAAAGTAATTATTTCTAAACTATCCCTTCAAATCACCACCAGTAGAAATTTAGAGAAATGTCATTTTATATTGATTATTTATTCCATCGTCAATCCTTAATTATGATCTACTTACTGGAAAGGTATAGCTTTCCCCCCCCCTATTAAATATTGTGTTCTTTTAATTAGTACAAATTGCATTATAAGGCAAATGTGCGAACCTCTTCATTTTCTAGTAAACCCAATCACTTTATATGGTGGTACAAATAAACAGCCATGTTCTGTTTATTAAACTTAAGAAACAGACTCGATGGAACTTTGAATTTTTCCCCTAGCAAAGGAAAATCATGGCTCTTTTGAACCTTGCTCACTAGATCCACCTGTATTCCAGCTGAGTGACTAAATGAGAAATCCCTCTCTTACATTGCCTAGTGTATTTATTAGAAAACAGCTGAGAATGTATAAGGGGCAGGAGATTGGCAACTAGTAATAAGTATTTTTGCTTCAACTCCTCTCTCTTTCCCCATTCAATGCTATCATAGATTCCTCCAGGACAGACCTTAGCAACTCGTGCCATAGCGGCTCATGTCAGGTAAAACACATGGCCTTCATCAAATTTATTTCATATTCTGTTAGCTTGCATGTAATTTGCACACTAGACACAGTTGATTTGGTAACTCTGAAGTTTCCTAGAAAAAAAAAAAGTAAATTTTTATACAGTGCTTTGAGTTGACTTTTCCATGTCAGGTCATTGTACCCTGCTGGTAGATCGGATGGGGCACTAATTTGTCTTTTCATACATCAAGCAAGCATGTCAATAGCCTTTGCTTGGCCCCCTGGGGTGAGCAAACACTTTTTGACCACAGTGATGTACTAACAGGGCAAATCATTGAATTGAGTGCTCCCTTGATCGAAAGGGTTTGGTAAAAATGAGGAACAGGCAGCAATACTTCCAGTCATTTTCATATTGCCACAACTTAAGAGGATACCTTTTAAAGAAACATCGTAAAATTGATATATTTCTTATCTTTAAAAATATTTCAGTTTCAGGAATAATAGAAAGTTCGTTTTTATCTCTCATAAAAAAGGTCATTCAAAAACTGCCACTTAAAGTAAAATTTCCTAAATCTTTTGTAAGATGTTGTTTTTTTGTGTTTTTTTTTTTAAAACTTCTTAGGGAATTTAGATTACTGGGAGGATTGGAGGTGCTAATGGTTAAACTCTTTTTCAGGAGTCCTTTCACAGCCAGGTCCCACTCCCATGGGACATGACATCATATCTGGAGAGAAGGTCATGCCTGAGAGAAGAGTAAATTAGTGGCAAGTAGTTTGGAAAACTAACTCTCAGGTTAGTCTTTCAGATCCACCACGAGAAAATCCTGGTTAGAAAATCCTGACCTCAGGGTAGGATGGAAGTTCTCTCATGATGGCAGGTTTACGATTTGTAGTTTCTTGTGAGGGTCACATTTATATTATTGAGGGATCATAAAGTGATAAAAGAATAAAATATAATAAGATATGATAGCTTGATTAGCATAGGTTTTCTTTGGATTTACTGGTATCTTAATGCCATCTTCATAACTTCCTACATATTGCAGAACTCTCCTGAATATTTATGAATTGTTTTGACAGAAACTTGATGTTCTTTACTGCTCTGTCTCATTCTATGTATTTGCTGACTTATCTGAAGAAAAGCGCATAAAAGCATTGAGCCTGTTACAGAAATACATGTATAAATTAGTAGAACAAGAAAGAAAGGTTCTATATCAGAACGATGAGGCAGAATGAAAAATCCTTCTAGTATCATCAAATAAGAAAACAAATCCACTCTCTTCTTACAGATACGGTAATAGAGCCTTCCCTTTAGAAGAATTTGAGCTAAAATATACTATATTGTGTGTTTATTTTCAGAAATAAACATTTTGACTTCTTTGGGAATCAGTGAGGCCAAGTACTTTTTTTTTTTTTAATCAACTTTTCTATAACCCCTGGAACGCCTGACTTGAGAATCTGCAATCACAATATCCAAAGAGAAGTCTGTATAACCAGTTCTGAACTTTGATTAAGAAGTGTCAGAAGATAATTTCAGTGGATTTCCTAGTTCTCAGAGAGGAAAATGGAAAAGGCAGGCTGTTGGAGTAATGGACCAAAGAGGAAATAAAGAACAAATTGCAGATACGGTTCCAACATAAGCACAGTTATTTGGAACAGTATGTTTGCCTTTATGACTATCATTGCCAATAGCTGAATTGATCAGTTAATAATCAACGCTGATTGCTAAATATTCAAAAGTGTTAAACGGGTCATTACAGAGACTCAGATTCCAATTGAACATATTTAAATACTTCTAGAAACAGTCTGTGTATAAAACAGATCCAGGCTTTGAAGTCTCCCCCATTTGTTTTTCTGCTTAAGAAATGGATTATTTGGGGGGTGGCCGGTTAGCTCAGGTGGTTAGAGCACAAGTCTCATAACACCAAGGTCGCTGGTTTGATCCCCGCATGGGCCATAGAACTGTGCCCTCCAAAATTAGACTGAAACAACTACTTGACTTGGAGCTGATGGGTCTTGGAAAAACACACTGTTCCCTAATATAAAATTTAAAAAATAAAAAAATAAATGGATTATATGTGTATTTCATTTTTTCTTGTAATCGTGGTTCAGATATTTCTCCATCACCCCACATCATGGAAGCAGTGGTTTTAGGATGGTTTTGATATGTCAATATCCTGTTCTTTTCATTAGGAGACACACGTTAAAAGAAGTACCCAGAGAATGCTGTAATACTGAGGAACATTACATAACAGGAATGAGCCCAGGGATTTGTGAAAGTGACTATATCAAGAAATTTTAAAGCCTTCCTTTAAACGGTTCCTATAGTTTTGAAGTTTTAAAATGTCTGTAGGGCAGGAAAGGGCAACTTTTTAGTATTTTTCACAGTGCTGGGAAGGAAAAACGGATGCAGTTGGAGGTTACGTCATAGTAAAATGTGAAATGATGCCAAGAAAGAAGCATTAACAATCTTAAAACTAACTGAAGTCAATCTCCCTTCTCTGAAGATCAAATGAATAGATGTCACTTTTGAAGCTTCTTTATTATCTTGCTGGTAAGGAGACCAATCAACAGAAAATATTTGATATTGGCATAGTTAATCCATTATCCTCAAGTTTTGCATGGCTCAATATTTGTCATTTAAATCTGGATACACAGTGAGATGTATGTTATGCACAGCCAGACTCTAGTATCAATACATCTCAATTTTTGTTTTTGTTATTCTCATAGTGAACTCTGTCCTATTTGTTTTGGTCATGTGACCAAGAAAAAGTAGAAAATGCTTAGAAGTTAAGATTGAAATTTAAATCTTTCCCTGATTCTGAACAGCCCTTTTATTTTAAAGGAAGGTAAATGGATAAGAAAAACAATTATTAATTATGGGGTTGAGTTTTCCAATTTTTGGGTTTTTTTTTTAAAGTGACACGGTATTTTATTTTGTTCTAGTCACAATGGAACAATAGAGTTTACATGACTAAAACTGGGTATGTTTAATGTACATAAATAATATCACACACAAATAATAATATATAATAAAACACACACAAATAATATAATTAATCATTCCTGATTATTTTCTTCTACTCTATGATGGAAGATTAGCTATTTCAGCCCTCACCAGGAGGTACACCCCAGTGTTTAAGTTATGCTGTTGAGAGAGAAACAAAAAAATAACAAAACCAGAAAGTTTTAACAAAAATAATTTGGCTGTATATCTCAAGAGATCTTTATGTTTAAGAGAAAGCAAAACAAAAGGAGGACCCTGCTCAACTGACATCATGGTATCTCAGATTGGAACATTATGTCAACACCATAATTGCTATATTTGAAACAACTGGCTCTCCTCCTCCATGTCATTGTGAGGGGTCTTGAAAAATCCCATCCAAGAAAATCACAAGGTGTACAAAAATATTTTAGACACTGTAGAAAGTGGGTGGTTATTTCATGCCATGAAATTAATAACCCAATGAAGAAAACAAAGAGGAATAAAAATATTCTGTGCTGTGATCAATTACTGACCCTTCCAGAATCTTCCCGGTTGATAAGTTTTAGCACAACTTGGGAACTTCCTGAATGCCATGTGGGTACTGTGTCTAGTGTGTAATTTATTCCTAGTGAATTACCATGATAAAAAGGCCTAACGTACTTCTATTTTGTTTTGGCTTTTGTAACTACCAACTGCGGTAGAGGTTGAGGTTATTTTCTATAAAGCAAGTCAATGCCCTGAGCACTCTCTAGGTGCCATTTTAAAGGAATAAGTTAAATTCACAACTGTTTAATAACAGACTGTGGATTAACCTTGTTAGAATAAGGAATGTAAATAACTGGCAAGTAAAGAAAATGAGTCAAAAGAAATGAGTAATTCCAGGCTAAATGCAGCACTGTATTTCTTAAGATATTTGGGGAGGGAATCTGGTGGTGGTAAGGGGAGCAAACCCTTTTGGGAATCTAATAAATTCTATGTTCTGTCTCACCAGATAAATACTCTGATAGCACACATATAATTTGGTGTTTTAGTTCAAGGGTTTCGGACACCCCTCAACTTTATCCGTGAATATTCTTTAGAGCTGTGCTGTCCAATATGGTAGCCACATGTGCCTTGTAAGCACTTGGAGTGTGGCTAGTCTGGATTAGAACATGCTGTAAGTGTAAAATAATACCAGGTTTCAGACTTAGTACAAAAAATTGAAAGAATGCAAAATACATTATTTTATATTGATTACACAGTAAAATAATATTTTGGATATGTTATTAGAATCAATGAAATGTGCTATCATATTAAAATTAATCTCACTTGTTTGTTTTTACTTTCTTGAATGTGGCTGCTAGAAAACTAAAAATTGCACATGTGGTTGGGTATATATTTCTGTTGGATGGAGCTGCTGTAGAACCATAGAATCCCTGGAGTAGAAGAACATGAAGTGTTAGAATACCATGAAGATGATATTAAAGGGAAGAGGTATAAGAATAAAACATAATAGAAATAGAGGAATGTGTTTAGAATGAAAGGACTGAACTTTTAGATTTAATCTACAATTTAATTAAAAGACTTTCATCAATCAACTATTTATCCATTATTTGTTTTTTTGCAAGACATTGAATTTGGATTATGGGGATAAAAAGAAACATCAAAACCCAGCACTTGCCCCCATAAAGCATACTTTAATCTCCTTTGGAGAGATAAGACAAACACAAAGTTAAATGATATGACCAAAATATATGATAGCACAACATAGTATATGATTAATTTGCGATACGAGCATTCTCGATCATTCGCTTTCAAGTTTCTCAAGATCCCCTGGGGACTTCCTTAAAATGTAGAGTCATAGATTCCCAGGGATTCGGGCTCCAAGAGTGTGGGGTATGCCCGAGATTCTATATTTTTAAGAAGTTCTTGGGTGATGGTGACAATGCTAGCCCATGGTCTACACTGTGAGTTGCACTGGTGTGGAGGAATCCAGGGGTGGCATTGAACCAAAAGTGTCTGGGAGAGCAACTCGCATGCTGGTTCCACACAGAGAAGAGAATGAGAAGGGATAGCTAGCTTTGATGAACAGATAGGAGCAATCCAAGACACAATGGGGTTCCAAGTATACTGGAGCTCATAAGAGCAGGGGCGGTATGCTACACTACTTGTGGGTTAAACCTAGGACACTGGGAAAGCATTAGGTAGAGGCTCGATGAACACGAGGTGATTGATTTTGGCCTTAAGGAGATGGGTCTCTCCTAGTGTTCATTAACTTTTTTTTTTCCTTTTAAAATACTGAAGAAGAGCTTCAAAACATCACTTATAGGAGCTGTCCTAGTTTGTTTTACTGCTCAAGTCTGTAATTCAAAGGCAAAATTGTGTCCTATAGACATAGGCTGAAATAACTGCCACACTTGGAGTTAACGTCTTGCCCCTCATACTGAAGTAGTGGATCCAAGATGCTCATCTCATGTGTTCCCATATCTGGCACAACCTAAACTAACTCTGTTTATGGTCAACGGTTTGTTTCCCATGGGTGAACCCAAAACCCATGGTGCACTTTGCAATTTTTAATTTAGCTCCTTCCTTCTCCAAAGAGACTTTCAAGGGCTTGTTGTCTTTTGACCTAACCACACATCCCACTGTTACCCAGCTTCTCCTAGGAAGGCATGAAGAACTCAAGATGAGAAGCAGCTAGTTAGTGCTGGGCAACCACAAAAGCTCAAGGTGTGTCATCTTCTATCCCAACACCAAACACTTTGACTATATGCATGCACTTGTCATCTGGAGATGGTGGTATGGCTCAGTAACTGAAAGATTCACAGTTTTGCTCTAGGTTGTAAACCAACAGCCAGTTATAATAAACACGACTTTGATAAGATGAGCACTGATACTTTGGAAATTACACAGACAAATCACCTGGAGTGTGGTACTTTACTGATTTTAACTAAACTTACCAATTCATTTGACCAGCTTTCCATATAGTCATCACAACCTTCAAGTTTTACCATACCCCATCTGTTTTGCTTTAAAAATCAATAGAAGAATAAAAAAATACATTGGTTGAGAAAGGTTGGGGTGGCTGAAAACTTATCAAAAGTAAAATTGGATTAAGAGTCAATCAAAATCCAACTGTGAATTTGTCATTTCAATGAATTTCAATGAATGGTTTAAAATCTGTTTGAAATCTATTTGAAAATGAATATGTAATAATATAGACATATCTCCTTTTCAGAGCCAGTATTGTCAGATGTATTTTGAGCATTATAATTCATGAACAGAGTAGATGACTATTTGAAAAGTATTAAAATGAGCTGACTTTTCAATACAAGTGTCTCCACAATAAGTTTTTCTATCCTAGGCAATTCAGAAATGTAGACAATTGTGCTAGAAAAATAATATGTATTGTAATATTCATTGTACAGTAGTAGTGTAGTAAGTGGCAATTCTGGACATTACAAGAGACACAAGGATTATTTTCTGTGATTGCACAGAGAATACTTGGATTTCTTGTGAAGCTTTTGCATTGGAAATGAGATTCATCAGTCTGAACGGGGCAGGGTTAGAGCCCTTAGCAACATGCTTATTTTGTAGAAGGTCACTCAATAATAACTTCCTCTGCCCTCCAAGCTTATTAAGACTGACTGGCATATATTAATGAAAACACCTGATTCTCCAACCATAAAACCCAGACAAAGACTTTATTTTAATATTAAGGAAGGAACCCTTAATTAGCAGGGTTTCAAAAATGTCAGCTTCTTCTATTAGCTGTTCTGGTCCATCAAAGCCATAATCCCTACTGTCAAATTTCATCACATGATAGACAGTTTGCTGGCTGTCTTTTTTTTTTTTCCTTTTACTGATCATACTGACTGAAGCTTTAAATTTTTTTTTTTATTTTGCCATCACATTTAACAACTCATTGTGCATTTGCCTGTTACACTCTTGATTTTACTGCTTTCAAAGAGTCTTAGCACATGTCAGCTCAAAAGGGTGGAGGGAACACAGCAGAGAAACATAAGTATTACATGTGAATACATATGCATTCTTAGACATATAATTAAGGATTCTTGGAAGACCTGAGCTTGCTTATATTGATCGCATTCGTGAGTATGTAAAATTGCTGTCCTGAAAACACAGACAAATAAAACAGCCTCATAAATGATTTCTCATTTTTGATGTGTCAAGGAAAAGCGGACACATTTTGAGGAAGAACCCAGGATTTTTAAGATACACATTCATCATTATTAACCATTACCATACCTGCCTGTTGCAAGGAATTCATTAGCGCATGTATGGTTCTGTGTTGCCCTCCTAAAGCAAGATAAAATGACTGCACCCAGCAGGACAGAATAAATACGTAGCTCTTCAAGTATCTGTGTTTTAATCTGATTCAAAACATTTACTGTTGATTAAATCCTTTTGCAAATTGAAAATTTCATGCTCTCCATACCAAGAGGAATCCGAAAACACAAAACAAAATCAAAGCAAGGATGACTCAAGGATTTCACGGGCAACTTTTGTGAAGACTCAACTGTAGCTCTCTTTTTACCCATAAAAGAACAAGAATGCCTCAAAGGTAACAGTTTTAGTGTTTAGGAATGAGTTATGACAAATAAAAGCTGGAGAATGGGCTGACAGAGACAGCTTGCACCTGGCAGACTTAACTGCGAGAGACTCGTAAGCTCAGCACCATTCTTTTTAATGAGGATCAGGGGTTTCGTCAGAGAACACAATGTATTTTCTTAGCTCACCTATTTGGCACCACTTGAAGCAACAGGCTAACTGCATCCATTTTTGGTAGCACCTGGGTATTTATTTCCCCCATTTTTACTTTAACATTTTTCCTTTTGGACTCTGGGCCAGAAAGGGTATCCCTCTTGTAATTATGCATGTCCTTTACTTATTGCATCCATTTTTTTTTTTCATGAGGAACTACCCAGCTCCTCCCTGAGAGGTTCAGGGGAGCTGCCCTGAAAGGAACTGGGGTGATCTCAACTCCCCATGCAAAATGCTCAGGGCTTTCATTTTAGTGACATTCGCTTGGTTCCTTTATACTTGAGAAGTTCTTTGTTTCTACCACTGACATCCCTTTGATTTTCTCAGCATCTATTCTATTGTCTCAACAACCCTACATAACCATGGACACAGAACAAAGCCAGATAATCCCAATTTCAAGTCACTAATGAGTCATTATAACTCTAATGCTACTTTTTTGCTTCCTTAGATGAAATGGAGATCATTGAAGATATGTTTCCTGGTAACCCATTAGTTGAATTTACAGCCAGCTTTTCCATACTATCTAATGACTATGGGTGACTTCGACAATTATTGTTAAGTCTCTTGTTCTCATTTTAATTGCATCATTTGGAAATGAAGTCCTGGGGCTGGCTGAGTGGCACATTGGTTAAGAGCTGGCTTGGGACACCAGCAGCCCAGGTTCAAATCCCACATATGAAGGCCAGTGACACTACCCTCTACAGCTAAGATGGTGAACAACAGCTCCACCTGGAGCTGGGCTGCTGTTAGTCCCCTGGATGGCATAGCTGCAGCCCCTGCTGCAGTAGGCTGCCATAGGCTACAGTGAGTGGCTGGCAGCCAGCGTGAGCTGCCCAAAGCCACAGTGAGCTACTGTCCAGAGGCCAGCTAATGACTGCCTCACCCAGGAAGAGAGCAATGACAATACCAACGTGGGCCAGTGAAGCAACATCCTCCGCAACCAGACTGAAGAACAAAAAGACGGCAACTTGTCTGTTCCCCCTCCCTGATTCCCCAACGCTGTTCTCCTCCCCAAATTCCCCAATAAAATCTTTAAAAAAAAAAGAGAGAAAAGAAATGAAATCCTGTATTTCAGACTGATGAATTTCTGCCTTTTCTCCCAGTATAGCTTGACAAACAGGTATGTTTCTTGGACTAGAAACATTTCATCACTATTCAAACATTATTCGGGATAGCTGGGTCCTTTTTATGGCTAACTGTCTAGGCAAAGTAGGCTATGTATCAAAAAGTTTTATACTATTTACTTTTACACATTCTTAATAGACAGTACTGGTTATGAACACAGACTCCAGCTAGGGCAAGTTACTCTGCTCTCTCCTTTACCATAAAAATGATTATCTACCTTACTTTTGTCAAAATTAAATGAGATAATGCATGCAATGTGCCAAACAAAGCATATGCACATATTGTGAGATCAGTGTATATTCATTCACTGGCCTGTGAGCTTCCTGAGGGCAGAAGCCATATTTTTCTAATTCACTGCTACTACCCCTGGTACATAGTTGGTGCTCCAAATATATTAATCAAAGGAAAGAATAAATGAGCAAGTGAATAAATAAATGGAATTAAAATTTTATTGAAAAATAATAAGCTGATTCAGAAGGGTTTGGTAAGTGTTTGAGGCCCCAGCATAATATGATGGCTTATCTATTATGCTTATCTCTTCATTGGTGGCTTATCTATTATGCTTATCTCTTCATTAACAGAAGCCCATGCTTGGGCTATGAAATCTGATCTCCTGGGACTTAAAATCAGAAGTATGGCACCATCATTAGGAACTCAACAAACCACTTGGTTTGATTCAGTAGCACATTAATTGAACTACAGCCAAGTGAGGGATGACTGTGAGTCAGAAAGACAGCTGATCTTTCTGGGATCATGGATCCTTCGAAACTCTGATGAAAAGTATGGTCTCCTTTCCAAACTGTTCCCTGATGTTGCAAATAATTTGAGGAAATTCACATATTCTCAGATTCCATTTATGGGCTCCAGTTTAAGGAGTTTCTGAGATACACTATCACTTTCCAACTAGAGCAGCTCATTGTGTGTTTTGTTTTTGGTCATTTAAACAGGTTGGGCTTAAAAAACAATATTTTGTTGTTAAGAGCATTGTCAGAATCAACAAGTCTTCTAGACTTGTTGCCATACTATAGTACCTCAAGGGGCATATGGAATTAAAATTTTCAAAATAGAAGAAAAGAACAGAAATGGAAAGACCAATTCAATTAAAGTGATACTATTAATGTAAAGAGGTATAATATGAACAACTGGCTTCAACATTAGCCTGGGAAGCAAAAGTCTATTTTTCTTACCCTCTCCCTTGTCTGGGTTGATTCTCAGAATGAGGGTGGACAAGTCACTGTACCTTCTTTGTCTCTCCATTTTTAATGTATTACCTTGAAGACAATCCCTGCTTCTTATGATGAAGAAGAATTAGAAAAAAACAATAAAAAGTTCTAAGTACATTAAAAAAACTCCCCCCAACTTATACAATGTCAACTTATGTAAGAGTGAGAGCCTCCAAGGTAAACGAAACAGTGAGAGAGGGAGCCATGCTGGCCCTCTGACTTTTCAGGCAGAGGGACAGGAAAGTAGTGTGGCTGGCATCCCAGAAGGTCGATAGCTCAGATGTGTAGGAGCTTTGAGTGTGCACTTGGAGTAAGAGGTAATATCTGGTTGGAAAAGTCAGCCTTTCTATCACCTCCTGCAGTCACTTTGACATCCCTCACCTGGAGCGGGTATTCTCCACTGATTGAGACACATGTCCCCCCACTGTAAAGGTAACACCATTATCTTTTTACATAATGTACATAATTAATGCTTGTATATTTGGACAATTTTATGTGACAAATATATCTGTGGGGACCCTTCTCGCCATGAGCAGGCAGAACAGTATTGAGTCACCAGGAACTGGGTCTGGGGAGGTCATAATGTGGAGACAAAGGAAATATGTACAGTGCATCCCCATCCAAGGTTTCGCCTTCTGCAGTATCCGTTACCCATGGTCAACCTCGGTCTGAAAATAGTAGATGGAAAATTCCAGAAATAAACAATTCATAAGTTTTGAATTGTGTGCCATTCTAAGTAGTGTGACGAAATCTTCCACCCTCCTGCTCCGTCCTCCCAGGATGTGAACCATTCCTTGGTCCGGCATATTCGTGCTGTATATACTACGCCCCTGGTAGTCACTTAGTAGCCATCGCAGTTATAAGACCTAACATCAGTGTCATAGTGCTTGTGTTCAAGCAACCCTCATTTTACTTAATAGTGGCTCCAAAGCTCAAGAGTAGTGATGCTGGCAATTCAGATATGCCAAAGAGAAGCCAGAAAGTGCTTCCTTTAAGTGAAAAGATGAATACAGGACGAGAGAGAGAGAGAGAGAGAGAGAGAGAGAGAGAGAGAGAGAGAGAGAGAGAGAGAGAGAGAGAGAGAGAGGCCACATTCACATAACTTTTTTTTTTTTTTTAAGATTTTTCTTTTTTTATTGGGCATTGGGGGAGAAGAACAGTGTTAGGGAATCGGGGAAGGGGAACAGACAAGTTGTTGTCTTTTTGTTCTTCAGTTTAGTTGTGGAGGACATTGCTTCTCTGGCCCATGTTGGTATTGTCATTGCGCTCTTCCCGGATGAGGCAGATGGGTCCCCGGCCTCTGGATGGTCGCTCACCGCGGCTACTGGCAGCTCATGCTGGCTGCCGGCCACTCACGCAGGCTGCCGGCCACTCACTGTAGCCTATGGCAGCCCACTGCAGCAGGGGCTGCAGCCTACACCGTTGCCGGGGCTCTCACAGCCCAGCTCCAGGTGGAGCTGTGTAGAGGGCAGTGTCACTGGCCCTCATATGTGGGATCTGAACCAGGGCCGCTGGCCTCCCAAGCCAGCTCTTAACCAATGCAACACTCGGCCAGCCCTCACATAACTTTTATTACAGTATATTGTTATAATTGTTCTATTTTATTATTGTTGTTGTTAATGTCTTACTATGCATAATTGTAAATTAAATTTATCAAGAGCATGTGTGTATAGAAAAAAACCATAGTATGTATAGAGTTTAGTACTGTCTGCAGTTTCAGGCATCCACTGGGGGTCTTGGAACGTATCCCTCTTGGATAAGGGGGAGCTGCTGTACTGACTCCCTTATTCTCTCCCCATTTCTTAAAACAGTTTGTGCTGCAGGAAAACCAATTTCATCTCCAGTCTTAAACACATCATACTTGTAGAGGAAATGGAAATGACTTATTCCAGGAACTAAAGGAACTTAGTTAACACTCTTCTACTTAGCTATTTGTATACTTATATTAAACGCTTTTCTTCTTGATGTCTGGGATGATACCTTCCTCATCTTTCCAGTTCCCAAGTTACCTAGCATGGTTCTCAATAAATATCTGTTGATCTGATTAAACTGATGATCTCAAAATGCTTTCTCGTATGTTGCCTCTGTGCTCCCTGGAAACCTGGGTTGTATCATTGTGAGATCTGAGATCCAGAACTTGTGGGGCCAGCCACAGCCTCAAGCTGCATCAGTTACACAATCAGGGCAGGAGATACTGCTGCCTCACATCCAGTGCTCTGCTTTGTCTGAGGCATTGCTTTGGAGGCAGGGCTGCAATTTGAGTTGGGAGTTGGAAAGGACAGGGTTTGAATCCCAACTATGTCAATTTCTGTGTGACCCTAAAGAGGCTATTTAATCTCACACCTCCATTTTCTCACCTGTAAAATGGAGACTTCACTACTTATTCTCGGGCTTGTTGGGATGGGTGATGTGCTTAGCATATCATAAGCAGTTAATAAATGGTAGCAATAGTAACAATAATAATAATAACAATAATAACAATTATTATTACCATGTGAACTCTTTTGCCCTGAATCAGAATTGATAAGAGAAACCAATAAGTGCTATGCAGTTAGCACAGTATTTTGCCAATTCTTTAGAAATTCCCCAAAATGCTAATTGTATGTTTTCAATGTATCTCAACCACAATCCTCTTCAAGTACATCTAGTTGTGAAAGCAGTCTGATGAAAGAGTGGGAATTGGATACTATGCTTACCTTTTGCCTCATTAGCGCAACAGTATGAATAAAGACAAGTGAGGGGTGCACCTGGGAAAACAGGTGAGGCAGACCCATCAGGGAAGAAAACTGGTGGCCTCAGAATGTATATGCTATTCTGAGAAATGGTTCTCATAATTATTTCCCACTTCAGAGTGAAGGAAATCAGGAAGTAGTATTTATGTTCCAATGGAGAGAAAACTGGTTGCAAATTCCATGACTTGTATCCACCTTTGTGGCTTTTTGAGACCAAGGGAATGCTGAGATGGGCTACCCTGGAGAAGAGGATTAAATAGGGACTCTTCATAGCTTTGTGCTCTTCCATAACGGTGAGCCCAGGAAACAGCAAAAGCAAACAACAGAAACAGCAAAAAACTAAATGGAAAAGGATTCTTCCGCCTTCCTGAGTGAGCTGCATCCTTTTGCAAGGCTGGCTTAATGTCCCTAGTCCTCCTGGCATTTGTACAATTTCTAGTAATATAAACACAGCTCTCTCTCACTTACTGTCTTTTAGTAATCTGTTTTGGTTTTCATATATTCAGACGAGAATATTGTAAATGTGCTATTAAGTGTTTATATGAATTTCCTTCTATCAGTTGGCAGGGTATGCATCTAGCTTGTTGTGTAAAAGATTTCACAAAGCCACATGCATACTTGAATTTATCTGGGGAAAGCAAAAGAGTTGAGCTGACTTGCTATAACATAAATAATGCAACATGAACGAAGAAAAGTATAAGGAAAACAGCTGTTCTATTTTTATTTAATACCATTTTTTTTAGCCCGAGCCTGTCTCAGGATGTATTTGGGAGAATTCAGACACATACCTGAGATAAGTTGGAACAGTACCATGCAGGTAGGGAGGAGAGCTGGGTTCCAGTCTCATTTTAGACTAACTTGCTTGCTATTGTGTATGGGTTATTTATTCCTTCCAGGTTCAGTATGTTCATGTGTAAAAAAGAAGGGACTAAATTATAAAGATGGTCTATCTACTGTGTCTCTTTGAACTTTATCTTTCTCAGCTTTAACATGGAATGATTGCATCCATCTTGCAAGATGTTTTGTGGACTAAAGAAGGCTGTAAATTCACCATGGCAGGGTTCAGCAGAGCATAGGTACTCAGAGAGTTTGTCTTCTTCCCTTCGCTCATTTTAAGTTTCTTCCAATTTAGAACACTTTAATCTAAATAATCTGGAACATGTTGTGGTCTTCATTAGCAGTGTTGTCAAATACGGATATTATTGCAGTGTACATGCCTGGCATCCGTTCTCCATGACTTGATGCACAAGTTTTAGAATCGACGGTCAAACTGACTCTCATCTTTCCAATGCTGATAGAAGCCCCGCATAAATCATTTGAAATATAAATATTTATTCATCAACAGCTGGCTTGTCAGCAGCATGGTGTGGTCTGTACACGTTTTGGTAGCACATGGTTTATAGTTTTTTTAAACTTAAAAACTCAACAATGTCTAAAAAGTTTCAATGCCCTTTTACTATTGGAATGTGCCTTTACTTTGAGCTGCAAAGCCCAAATCTTTGGGAATTAAAAAACAAACAAACACAAAAACCTAACCATTTTTTTTTTTTTTATCATTAGAAAAGGTTAGGACATAAAAGGTATACCTGGTAGCCCCAGGGAGCGAACTGAAATTTGTCTAAAATGCAAAGAAGACTTTGTTAACACTGGCAAATTCAGGACCAGTGTAGCAGAATTAATACAATGTCAATTTTTCTTTGTGTCTGTAACAGTTTCCTATTATCCTGATAAGTGGGTAGCCATTTCACTTCTTTTATTGATATAGCTGTGAAAAAGAATTAGATTTCAACACTTATGTAACTGAGATTAATTGATTGATTAGATTATTAATTAAATATTCCATTAAATTTTCTTTTGAAAAAAAAAAATGGCATAGGACTGTAGATTCCCTAAGGTTTTTTTTTTTTTTTCCCTAACCCATGGAAGAAAACAAGGAAATGCATAACTAAACATTGTATCTTATCTTGTGAGAGATAATTAAGCAAGCAGACGCATTGCTATGTAGAAAATTTCCCCACTGCTGGCTGAATGTCTTATAAGACTACTTTATCCCTATGCCAGTACAAAGTAAAGAGACTTTTCTCCTTTGTGAACAACCAGCAGAAATCAGGGAGCTGCTAGGAAAATTATGTGGGTATCCCACAGCTAGTCATGTCTATAGTTACACAATAACAGGCCTGTTTTAGTTGGGAATGAAATGATTTACCTAAAACTTCCAATCATGCAGTGTTTCAGAGATCTGTGGAAAAATAAAAACAGCAAGTGGCCTTTCAGGTAACCCATAATTAAAAGCAATTTTGAGCTGTCTTTTCAGGGAACCTACCCAGGGGAAGTATTTGCTACCTGTTTGACCTTCACGATTGAGAGTCCTTGGCAGTGTCAACGACCCTCTGAACTGAATTCAAAACTAATCTCTGACAGAAAAAGAGAAACAGAATTCATGCAAATCATATTAATTCCAACATTTCCCCAGTGAGCTGGGTATAAACTACAGCCTAATTAAATATTTTTTAACGATGTGAGTAATTTTTGCCAAGGGGCGGATTCAGGGGAAAATTTAATATGAGATCACAAAAGCTGTTCCCAGCGTTGATTCTGTAAATTAATGACTATCTGCCTTATGATAAAAACATGCTGCCAAGAATGAAAATGAAGTCGGCAAAGCTTGCTCTATTTGTCTAACAACCAAATATACAGAAAGCAAAACTTTAAAGGCAATGGGAAATTTCCATTGCGTTTGTATGATATATTCAGGATAAAGATGCACCATGCTGACAACCCAATAACCAGCTTTAAGGCATTGTCAGCAATATGGGGCCATTTTTAGGTAGTTGTTGTCAAGGACCAGGGAAGCTAGTTAGTTAAAAATTTATTGGCAACTTGTTTCCAAGGTGGCTTACTATGGGAGACACATACACACAACATTAACGCCAAAATGGAAGGTCAAAAATCTAACAAGGGCAAGTGCTCAATTATTTGGTACAAATGTTGCCAGCACTACAGTTCCATGGATTCCCTCATCAGACCGACCATTTCCACACCCATCTTGATCCTCGGGGCAGTTCATTCCGGAAACCTGAATTGGATTGCTGTCCAAGGTCATGAGGGTGAAAAATGGCGGTGAATACAGTAAGCGCGGGATGATGTCAGCACAGCCCAGGGCAGCTTATTGCATCTAAATCTATAAATGGCAGTGGACAAAGGTGGTCTGGTAGATAAGCCTTTTCTTGTCTGCTTACGTCCAGTTTGAGAACGGAGCCTCCCCTTGCGTTCAGACTCCTGTTTTTGCAAGCATTTTGACACAGCCTGGCACATGTTGCAAAAAAGCAAGGCATGGTGCCTGAATCAAAGCAGGGGAAAAGTCCCTTATCTCATTTTGCTTTGTGAGGGCAACCCGCTTCTAATGACTCCTGTAGTTAACACCTAGAAGTTGCCTGCAGTCCCCTGTGACAGAAGACTTGGGCCCTGCTAGCCCCTGGTCACAAGGCCAGACCATCACAAGGATTTTTAGGAGCTGTATTTATTTAAATTTCTGTCGGTGCCCAACGATGGAGATTGAATTTACAGTCTTTCAATTAGGAGGTCATCTGTGCTAACTAGTGTACCAGAGCCTCATTATAATCATAAAATTAGTGAGAAAAGACTGGCATGAGTAATATGGAAACGCCGGTTTCAAAGTTGTAAAGGCACACTATTTCCGCGGGTTACAGCCTAAGAGAACGCAACAGCAAGCTCTTGATCGGTAAATATTCCCATTTAGAGCAAAGAGAAGTCCTCGAAACTCATTACAACCAAATACAAGGATGGGAAGATAATTTTATGAGAATACATACCAATCTACATAGTGACTATATTTACTGAAAAGAGGTCTTTTTCCTATTTACACATACATTTTTCTTGCAAATTAAATACAAATAAAAGTATCACGAACATCTTCCAAGCTTAGCTTTTGGCTTTTTATTGGATTTGTCAGGAATCTGAGTTGATCATTAGTAAACAATTCAAAATGAAACAAATGCCACATGGGCAGGGCTGCGATGTGGAATGCCTCAGGCTGGTTAATGCCAGAGCCTCAATGGTGATAGACCTCATCACTTTTACATTTTAAAACAGCAACTGTGATGTGGATGAATCAGCCAAATCACTGGGCACTATTTCATTTGTATTTTTGCATAAAAAAGGTTATTTTAAAATCCAGAAAAAGGGATATAAAATAAACCACCAAAGGCAACTTAATCCAAAATTAAAAGAGAAGGGGGAAAAACAAACTAATACTTATTGAGCATTTGAGTCTATCAGGTGCTTTTATACCAGTTTTTTTCATCTAACCTTCATCATGACCTTGTGAGAAGGGGGTCTTGTTATCCTTCATGTACAGGTGAGGCATAGAGGTGTAGAGAAAAGGCACAATTCTAACTCACCTGGGACTGAGACAGGGCTGGGCTAGAGACCCAGGTCTGACCTCAGAGGCCATACTTGTTTTTGAAAAGAATTTGTGTGCTAATTTTAAAATTATTTTAAGTACATTTCAATTCCCCTAACCTGGGGAAGAGAGTCTTGAGGGACTTTCTTAATATAGAATTTAACAACTTAAGGAACTGGATCCAGGGAGGAAAGAATGATTTAACTCTCAGTACTTATTCAATAAATACTCATTGCCCATCTTGTCTACATACGAGATTGTCCTATGTGCTCTGGGGATACCAGGATGAAACAGACAGATCTCTGCTCTCTAACTGAGAAGTGCTCAGGCAGCCAACTAGCTGATTCAAAGCAGCATGCAGGAGCCCCAATACAGAGGTGAAATGGGAAGACAGCACTAAATGGGGCCCTGAATTAGAACCGAAAGGAGAGGAAAAAGGTACTACAGTGTAAACTGTGGAAGGTGTGATGGTTTCTGTACAGGTACAGGCCTTGGAAGCAAAGTCAGAAAGAAGCAGAGACATGGTTGCTGACAGGCCTGTCTGCCATGAAAGAGGAGGGGACGCCCATGGTCTTTGTCCAACCCATTTCCTCCCTTTGCACTCCACCTGGCTTTTTCCTCTTCTTTTTCCAAGCCTTCCTCACTCCCTTTCTTCTCCTTCCACGTGGCTGGCGTCTTAGGGCCTGCAGAAATATCCTTGCTGCTTAACGGCTGTTGGCTCTGGCCTGGGTACTGTTTCTGCAGCAATAAGGACTCAAGTCCTCTGAAGGGATAGTCCGGTGTTCCCGGCAGAGGCATGGGCCTGGCACCAAGGAGCCAACACAGAATGCAGGAAAGAAAGGAGAGGGTTTTCTCCATCTTCCTTCCCCTTGGAAGGGACATGTCATCTAGTAGCAGCAGCAGGAACAGCGTGGGGGCATTTCTTTTATTCTGCAGTCTAAGTGCAAGGGCCTTGCAGAGAGGGCTCAGAGGAAAGGAAGATCAGAGGTGGGAGGGATGAATAATGTGCCTGTGCAACAGTGACAGATCACTTGTAACAAATGCAGGATGACCCTTTAAAGCTCCACGTTCACCAGAGCCTCCCTCTAATTAATGATAATCCAGAATTATCATGCTTAATTATTTTCAGAGCTTTCTTTGAGGTACTATTTTTGGTCTCAATTGGGGTGAGGGTCATCTTTCCTTGCACAGGGCAAAGGCTGATTTTTACCCACAAAACCAACTCCAGGAGATGGGCTGCATCTTGCCCCACCATCCCTGCAGCACCTGACATCCTCTGTCTGTGCAGCTGTAATTCTAGGTCCATTGTCCATGTTTTCTGGTTGGGTGAACGTAGCATATTCCTTACCTACAAGCACCTCTGCTCTCTTCTAATAAGTTGATGCTGTGAAAATGGGTAAGATTTTCTTTGCTTTGCTTGCAGAGTTTTCTCAAACTGAGGCCTGAAGAACACGTGTGTCTTGTAAAAACTGCAGAATCACCTAGCCTTCTTAGAAACACTGCTTCCGTCTATAGAACTACTGTACATCAGGCTGTCTGCGGGTGAAGCCAAGGAATCCACATTTTAAACAAGACCCCCAGGATATTCTCCTTCACATATTCAAGACTGAAAGCCATTGGTTAGGTGGTTTGAGCTTCGCCAGATAATTCGTTCTTCAAAAGCTGCTCCCATGGCGCCTCCTGTTCCCTCTGCTACAAGCAACCTACCCAAACTTGGGTTCTCTCTCTGCAATCAGTCCGCCTTGAGCATCTCATTGTTTCTATTATCGTCTCTGATACTCTATTTGTTGTTTTCTTTGTTGCACACAGTCCGTTTCTTAGACTCTTCTGATTCATTCGTTTTCTTCCATACCCTGCCCCTGCTACCCCCACCTCTTTGGCCTTTCTTCTTACCTCATAATCCCTGACATCAGTATGTTTTCCCTCTATTTCTTCTTATTGCTTTCCACATAGTTATTAAAATGCAGCTTAGTTCTCCCACCTCATGAAGCTTCCCTTACACAGGGACTAAAAAACAAAAAAAATAAGCTTCAAAGTTTAACCAACTTTCAATGGAATTTATAAAACAATCCTTTCGCCAAGATCCATGATAAAAATAACTGTCTATATGTCTCCCTTATTGCCAGAGATGCAAATGGCATCTTTTGTACATTTGCTATAGGACCATACTGCTGTCCACCCAGACATATTAAATCAGATTACAAATGGTTCCCAGGCCTGTTCGACTGTCTACAGCAGAACCATGTTGGTTTGTCCACGTCATTTTTCTCTTGAGCTGATTCTGTTAGCTGGCAGGGTGAATCCATTTTTTGAGGGAAGAACATCTGGCCAGCTGCTCTCAGTACCGCATTTTGGTTCAACAACTTCGAACATGGGTAACTGAGACCACAGGTTTGCTTTGCACAAGTTTTAATTGTCCCCTACATCTAGGACAGGAAGTGCATGCAGAGAGATGTTTCCTGCATTTCTGGGTACTCCCATGAGACAAGCAAAATGTTTTGTAGAGTGGATGGTTATTTTAAGGCATATATAACCTACAGGCCACTGCCCGTTCCTCGCTGGGGATTGAACAAAGAAAGGACATCTTTGGTTGGAATGACCTCAAATTAGAGTTATTACCTGTATAATGTGACTTCTGTCACTCCCCGGTGTTAACTTCTTGGGAACCTGGGTACTTTTCCTGGGTGAATTTCTCTACAGAGAGAAACTGCAAGGCCAGGGCCAAGGCCATTCGGCTAGGATTCTGGGCAGAAGCAATGGCAATTGAGAATCTGGAGGGTTTAATTTATGATGATGGACGAAGAGGCTAAATGAGTGTGGTGTGGTCAAATGACCACTGAGGAGGAAGGCAGGATAACTGTCTTCCAGCACACAGAGGGGTGATCTGAGGACATCTCCTCCCTCTGAGTCTGGCTTCACAAGCGCTAGAATGTGCTCAACTCTGTGCCAGTCCAGGGGATAAAGTCACTCTGTGCTGTCTCCATACGCCAAACTACAGCACTTCATCAGCATATGCAACATTTATGACTTACACTCACTTGGAGTTCTATGAATTGGGTCTTTAAAGATGGTTTGTTTCCACTGTTTATTAGATTTCCCTGAGGCCTTCCTGTCTACGCGAGTTTAATATTAAGAAACATGTTTACATTGAAAAATGTTTTAAAATATGAAATAGGTTAGAAGTGTAAAATGGTACATTCAGGAATGAATTTTAAAAAAAGTCCACGCAATTGGAAGAATGTATAGTTTTTTGTGTCTGCTGTATTCTTTGGACCTAAATTTTCAATGGACCTAAAATTTGCCTGTAGCAACTTGAAATCTGATGACTGACATTGACAATAGCCAGTCACATCCATGATTATCAGCTTCAGTGCTTGTAGTTGGCAGACAGCCCTCAGATAAATTCACCTCAGTAAGTTTGCTTCCTGGTGAGTTCAGCAAAACGTTTCCATTGGCTGCAAATCTTGGTCTGTTCCCTTCCCTTCTCTACAGACTCCTAAGCATTTTTTATAACCTGGAGGCAAAATAAAACTGAGAGGGCTGAAGGCGAAAAAAGGGAGTCAGGGGAGGTTAAATAGGTTATTGTCAAGGAATGGTTTTCAGTGACTCTAAGTTAACAAACCCTCTCGCTTCTGAAGCTGGGAAATTAGTTTTGAAGGTACATCCAAAAGGGGAGTTAGCAGAATGTCTGTACAATGGGATTGTCATTTAAATAAATATGTATCTTTAGTTTTAGACATGTTCATCTGGGTACATGAGTTCTAGAACTTAAAAAAAAAAAGTTAATGGAAGGAAAAAACAAAGATGGAGGAAAACAATCATATACTGGAATATGGAAGATGAGAGCTGGGATAGGAAGGTGAGACTTTATGATTCGGGAATGGGCTCACCCCTTTAATGTGGCTACTATTTAAACCACAGCTCGGGGGCAACCTTGACATTGTGAAATAACAATGTGGTGCTGAGTCAGAGGGTGACATGTTCAGTGTAAACAAGTTTTTTTTCATGCATTTAAAATTAAACTGGTCCAAGGTGAAACAATTGGTGGTAATGAGATGGTAGCTCAGGAAAGAATAAAGACTTGGTCATTCAATAGAGTGACCAACAACCTGATCTTGACTGCTTTTGCTTGTTACAGAGAAGATGCAAGTAAAAAAACCAGAAGGCAGCGTAACGCATCAAAGAGGGATTGAGTGACCCTAATATTCTTCAATGATCTTGGCCAAAAATATTACAAAGGAAGTCTCATTTTTATGACTTGGATACAGGTATTCCTTCACTGTTTCACCAGAAAAAATATATAATGTAGGAATTAAGAAGATGTAAGGAATTCCTGAATTTTCTGATTGTGCTGCTCCATTTCATGCATTTTTTAGAAGGATTTATGCTCCACAGGTACTTAGACTCTTTAGTTCATTAAGTGAGTTAGCGTGTAGGTATTTGTATCACAGAGCTGGGCATACGTGCATCAGGACGTAAACAGTGCTTCCATGAGAAAATAATATACTTGACTTTTACATCGTTTTGGTCACCAGCACTTTTTTCCTAAGGTATTTAGAAAAAATGGGACAGTGCATACTGCAAAACATGTCCCCTTACTGATATCACAAGGTATGCATGGGGACAACAAGAATCCTTCCAAGATAAACGTGTAGTTGCACAGCACGTGTAAAGGCAGATCCACGGTTGTTGAGGAATCCACTGCTCTGCCCGAGGCCCTGCATCCAGAGGTCAAATGACTGATGAAAATACTAAAGCTGTGATTTTATAAATAAGGCCACGTTCAAATGTTTGTGTGGGTGCTAGGAAATGGCTAATGTGTGAGCCAGTGGTTAAGTGGCAATTGGTAGTGGCCTGCTAGCCCAGAGACATCAACGACCATAAACTTAAGACATTTTCTAAGTTGTTCTGGGAGACATTTGGCTAGGAGTTCTGACAAGTTGAAAACGGAAGAGCTAGAATATCTCTGCGGTAAGAAATCTGTATCTTAGAAGGACCCAGCCATAAGTCACGATGAGTTCATACAATTACGTACATCTTAGTTCTGTATTTCATGATTATTCAAACATGTTATGAAGTATAAAGACACTAGGAGGCAGGCAGGAGTATTACTAAATTATTTTGATAAATTTAGTTAGACAAAGCAATCATCTAAACAGATATCCACTTAAAGGCAAAACAAATGGCAAAAAATACAGAAATTCTACTGTTACATTATGTGACTCAAGAATATAGATGGAAGGGCCAGCCGAGTGGTGCCGTGGTTGAGCGCTGGCTTGGGAAGTGGGCGGCCCCAGTTCGGGTTCCACATGTGAGGGCCAGTAATACTGCCCTCAAAAAAAAAAAAAAGAAAAAAAGAATATAGATGGAGAGCCAGCCTTAAAGTAATTTAAGAAAAGCTAAAGCTGAGTTTAATGGAGATACCGTGATAGATACCATTTCCCTTCCCCTTTTGTAAATATGATATCCTGAAGTTTACAGAATGAATAAAAAATGCCCATGGAACAGGTAATTTTGTTTCCTCCTTGCTTGCCTTCCATTTTTTCCCTTCCTTTTTCTTTTCTTTTCTTTTCTTTTTTTTTTTGAGGGCAGTGTCACTGGCCCTCATATGTGGGACCCGAACCAGGGCCGTTGGCGTCCCAAGCCAGCGCCCAACCACCACGCCACTCGGCCAGCCCTCCCTTCCTTTTTAATAAATGGAAAAGCATGATGGCCCTCCATTCCCATTTTTTTTTTTTTTGAGGGCAGTGTCATTGGCCCTCATATGTGGGACCCGAACCAGGGCCGTTGGCGTCCCAAGCCAGCGCCCAACCACCACGCCACTCGGCCAGCCCTCCCTTCCTTTTTAATAAATGGAAAAGCATGATGGCCCTCCATTCCCTTTTTTTTTTTTTGTTTTTTTTTTTTGAGGGCAGTGTTACTGGCCCTCATATGTGGGACCCGAACCGGGGCTGTTGGCTTCCCAAGCCAGCGCTTAATCACCGTGCCACTCGACCGGCCGCCATTTTTTTTTTTTTTTTTTTTTCTGGCTAAATTCTCCCTGTCCTTGGAATCTCGGCTGAAACTTCATTTTCTCAGAGAACCCTAAGACTCGATTAGCTCTTCCTGCTAGTTGCCCTAACAGCACTGGTACCTTTCTTTCATGTCACTGAGCACATATATAATTAGTTTTTGATACCTAGCTCCCCTGAAAGCCTATGGGTTGATACACACACTGCATGGGGGCTGGTAACTTCCCTTTTTTCTCTACTGCTGTGCTCCTGACTCCCACGGGACAATGGCCCACAATAAAGGTCTGTTTAATGAATGAATGAACATGTGATTGGTCAGTTGGCATGAAAGGTGACAAGACAGTGGCAGCAAGCTCAGAAGCACCAACAGGCAGAGCCCTTTGATTACTGGATCAAGTGGCAGCTCCATTTTACCAGGCTGGGAAGGGAGACAAGAGGCAGGAGAGAGGAAGCCCCTCTGTTCTGAAGCCAGTGGAGGTGTGCTCTCCGGCACCTGCTGAGATGGGCTTCAATGAATCATTTTCCTAGAGATCCTCCTTTTGGAGACTTAATCCTTCTGTTTAGAGAGAATGTAACTACTGCTTTACATAACCCGACACAAAACAGAGTTGTTAAACCCATCCTTCTGACTATGTTCCAAAATGCTCTCGGAACATTTTTCATTGGTTACGGTTTTTCCTTTATTTTCATGAATTAGGGATTGCTATGTAGAGCCCCTCCCACCCCCACCCCCACCCCCCATGGGCTTTACCCTTAAGGTGCATGAGAATAATCTGTTGTATTTGTTAATATGCAATTTCCTGAATCCCATCCCCAGAGATCATTATTTAGCAGTCAACAGCAGAGCCACAAAGAGTCTGTAGGTTTCCAGTTTTATGTGATTTTTGAGGAACTAAGTACTCCTGTAAAATTCACCATAAAACCCACCCTTTCCCTTCCATGTAGTTGCCAATCCTTGCCATTTCTCAGCTCATAGTCACTGTGGTTTTGTCTTACTCTTTCATCTTTTATCTTCTCTTTTCTTTAAGGAGGGAAAAAATACTAGTTTGATTACTGCTATCCATGAGGTAAAGCATCCTAGCTGATAGTCAGGACTTGGGCTGGGAAGGAGAAGCCCTAGGTTTGACAGGTACCCAGCTCTGTAACCTCAGGCAAGATACATGACACTCACTCTTCAGTGTCCCTACCTGTGAAATGAAGATGACAATGCCTCTCCTAAACCCACCTCAAAGTGATGCTGTGAAGAAAATGAAAACAGATAGATGCCTTATGCTGAAATAAGGGAAGGGCACTACAAAAATTCCAAGGCATGGCTCTGACTTGTGTCATCGTACCCAACGGCTGGTCAAATGAGAAGAGCAATGTGCTATTTTGCTCACTATGTAGGCATAACTGTAGTGTTTCAAGTTAGACTTCAAAATATATGTAGTACCACTGCCAAAAAAATGTATTTCATGCCATTACATTTTTTTTTTTGCATGTGCCATACATCTGAACATATGTTTCATGGCTCATTTACCAAAAGTTATGAGATTTTAGTCAAGATTCAAGGAGTACGTTCACATTTTCGATGGCAAAAGGCCCATTTTGATCAGTGCATTAATAAATTATGCAAATATTATGTACTCATGTGTAATTTTTAATAGAGCTGGTACAAGTCCTCAATGCCACTAAAGAAGCACGAGTGACACAAGAAAAACCACTGCTTTTTCTTTCACCCTTTCGTCTTGTGATAAATTTGCATACAGCAGAAAATACATCATAAAGATCAAGCATCTCGAGTGGAAATTAAATAAAGCTTTATCAAACTTGACAGAACCAATCATATACAAGAGAAATGACAAGACAAGCAGTCTTTAGGTTAAAAAAAAATCTTCTCCCCAATTTGCATGTTTTCAAAAATTTACATACATTATTTAAAAACAATGGACTTGAGCTTGAGAAATTCTACAGACAGCAGAGAGAAAACTTTAACAATTAACTTGGAAGGACAAAAAGGGTAGCATTTCTCCCCGCGCACACTCTCCTGCCTGATTTTTATCGAGCTCACAAAGCCCTTTAGATCATGTTAATCCACTGTGGCAAAGAAGCTGAATATGTGATTCAGATTGTCTCAGAAAATTCTGCGCTACCAATCAGCTTTCTGACACTGCTCTTCTCTTCAACCTTCAGAACCAGTGACAGCAAAGACCAAAAAGCCAACTCACAAAGGAGCCCTAAAATGGCAAACTCCGAGAGCTTACTGCTTAACCCACAGAACAAAGATTCCTTCTGACACATCCGAATAACTTCTAATCCTAATATTTTAGCAGTGCTGCTAACTTTACACAGTCCCTTGCCCTCTTGCCCCCTCTCTCTCTTTCTTTTTTTTTTCTATTTTTTCATTTGTTTCTTTTTTTCTGAACAGATCAGAACTAGGGTGTTGGTGTTTTACAGCAAAGGGTGTCTGCCTAACAATTACTTTCTCTAGACATGCATAAATATTTAAGTTGACAACTATTCCTGATTTACAGTGCAACTTTATAGCAGATAATACTATCACTGGTTATGAATAACATCATGGTATGCTGCTACAAACTGACAAGACTAATGTGACCACTAAATCAAAACCTCAAATTACAAAGAAAATAGTTCCCAGTCACAAGGGCTGCACTGAAAAGTGAGATCTGAGATCAGAGCATTAACAAGGCTGATTGATCTATATATGATGAGATGATTACTTATATGAAGATTATTGCGAGAGTAGATGACAAGGCTTATAGATAAAAGCCATTTCTCTGATCCATGGACACTTTTTTGGTTTAAAAGTCTTTTGTAAAGTTATTCAAGATACCTTTGCATCATAGTAAATTCGGCAGCCACGATATTGGCAAACAAAGGAGACATCAGTGAGACAGCCATCTGTGAATTCATTTTCTCCATCCATCCCAGCCCTTTGGAGAGAAGACCAAAACCACCGGAAGAGGGGTTTGTGGAAGCTTCTCTGAGACCACAAACAATATGCTCCACTGTGACCTTGCAAAGTTTTCCTGCTAATTAAAAAAAATAGATACACACTGGTATTCCCTCTGGCAAGCATGAACAATGCTGTTTTTCTTTAGAAAAGAGCAAGTCTAAAATTGCATTTATTTTTTCCCAGCAGGATTAAAGAGGGTACTCTGTTCTTGCAGAAATCTAAGTGTCTAGATTGAGATTTTTCAATCTTGTACCTGGATTTAAAAGAAATGATCTATAAACAATCACAAATTGCAAAAGTAACGATTAGTGCCATAAGAAAGATTAAACATTCCTGGGCCATTGTTCTCTCTCCCTTCTGATCCCCGGGCCGCATTCCTCTCTGTCTTCTTATTGAAATCAGTTATCTATTGCTGCTTGCTGAATCTGAATAACGGCTCGCTGCTAGAACATGCCTGGCTTAAAACAATCAATAAACTCTCATTTTCTTTTAACAGTTTAATATTAATCTGGGGGATGGTGGGGAATGGTAAATGTGCCATTACGCGGCTCTGACCTCCTCTCTAAAGCTAGAGCTCTAAGCAAAAGGATGATGTGAAAAGAAAATGAAGACGGGACACAGCAGGAGATCCGAGATGATCTGTTAATGAAACTTCGGCGCTGCCCTCTGTTTTGATGAGTTCCCATGGTGATCAAATAGAATTATAAATAGGCTTTTGTAGTTGTGGTCAATTTTCTATCTATCGACATGATAAAACAAGACATGACACAATCATACACCATAAATCTCTCACTCTTCCCTGCTGTTGGGAATCGATGAATTATTGAACACAAACTCTGAAAAAACAAATGAGAAATTTACTTGGGGTAAAAAAACTTTCTGCAAGACAATATGCTCAGTAAACTCTCACCATGCCTGCCTTTGCTTTGCCTCCATCAATTCAATTTGAAAAATAAGGAAGCTGATGCCACTGTGTACAATTAGTACAAAGAATTGTAATTGTTGAGAAGAGAAACACAGGCATCAAACCCGAGGACAATAGTAATCTATTTTTAATGAAAGGAAATAGCAGGGGACTATAGATGGAAGTAAACACCAAGGAAATTAAGAGTATAGCTGTACTGTATTTACATCACCAGAGGTTTAAACAAATATGGAAGGGGAGGGGATGCTTGCTCCCTGCCACTGCTCCCCTCCACCTCCTCCCCCAGTTAGGAGAAAGGTATCAGAACTAGAGTTTGAAATGAGTCAGAACTATTCCTACCTTGTTCATAAGCTGAGAAACACAGTCCAAGGGGAAAACAGTAAGAGTTACAGGGCCAGTGGTGTTGGAGGACAAACTTGATAGATAAAAATTGCAGTTTCTCTGCGAGATATGCTCAACATGACAAAGCCCTTTGGACAGCTGTGTGAGAAGACTGACTAGTCTCTGAACATTTGCAGCTTGATGATTAAGTCAGTGGCTATGTTATTATTTTTTCTTTCATATTTGCCTAAACATAAAGCTATGCAAGCATAAAAATGAGAGCAAGGAAATGTGCGTTCTTAGGAATAACAGGCCTTGCTTGATTTATGCAGAGTTTCAATAAAGATCTACTGCAGCTCAAATAGTTGGTGCTCAATGGTAGCAGATCAGATGAGAAAATGAAAACTAAGAATAAGTGAGTGGTAACATGTTACAGAAAAAGCTACCAAACCCACGCTTATGGAGATGTGATTTTTTTTATTTTTATTTGAGGGCAGTGTCACTGGCCCTCATATGTGGGAGCCGAACCGGGGCCGCTGGCTTCCTAAACCAGCGCTTAACCACTGCACCACTCGGCCGGCCCTGAAGATGTGATTTTAAAGGAACTTTCAAGAGTACTGTTTTTCCTTGTTATTAAAGAAATACATATTTACTTTAGAACTTTAGAAAACTATAATAAATTTTAAAGAAGACACTAAAAATCACTTGTTATCTAACCACCCAGAGAGAACCACTAATAATAACCTTTTGATACATTTGTTTCCAGGAATTTTTTCCACATGTATATTTATTTACAACATTTGGATGGTTCATGTTTGAGTATTTGCGCAACTAGATTTTCAACTCATACAGCTGTGTTTTTCATGTTATTCCTGATAAAACTTCCCTCTCCCCCACAAATCCCAAAGAATTTGGGTAGTTTTTTCTTTTTTTTTTTTTTATTTGGTAGGCCCCTGTTACTGCTCATTAAATAAATGAATGAATGATAGTCTACCCTTGATTAGAAGATGAATTTTTCATGATCAATTTACACATAAAATATTATGTTTGAAATCAAATGGAGCTATAAATATTTTTATAAGCTGTTTTTCTCTTGGGAACCATTTCTTAAATTTAAGAATTTTGAGTTTGAATTATTTAAAAAATAAGCATTTTAAACATTTTTTTTTGGGAGATATTCTTTCAACTGTGTCAAGAGATGGACAAAAAGTCTAGGAAATGTCAGAACATATTGCAGAGATGATCATTACATAGCCTCTGAGCAGATCTTCCCAGAGAATATCACAGGCCACTTGCCGGATGGAGACGATGTGATTTATATTTAGTGCCTACTAAATCTGGTTTGCCTGAGAGACACGCTCAATTGATACTATCTTCCCTGGGGAGCAGGGCTGGAACATCAAACAAGAATCATGTTTGTAAAAATTATAGTGGCAATTTGAGAATATAATAAGCAGCAAGACAATAGAGTGGAAGAAACACAAAACCAAGGATGGTGAGATCCGTGCCTCAGTTTACATCTCACCACTGAATTCCTAAGAGAACTTGATCAAGTCAGGTACCTTTTCACTCTTAAAAATGCCTACTTTCCACTTGTTTTTGGAGATCATTAAGAGGGCAGGTTTTAAAAGCATAATTCTTGACGTGAAAAGCTGTGTATTCATTTTTTAATGCTGATCTCGTGGCTGATGGAGGACTATTGGGGCAGGACAATTTAGTTTGGGGACAGGTGAACCCTGATCCTTATGTACCTGAACTCAGAAAGAAAAGGCCATGTTCTTCAACGGGAACAAAGAGGAGAATACATAATTCCTGACCTTAAATCTGTCCTCCATGGTCTTCAGCATGAACTCCATCCTAGGAGCCATGTTATGCAAACTATCAGCAAGTCCTTAGAGTTTCAAGAAAAGCTAAGTAAATTATAACTTTCTTTAAAAAAAAAACCAAAACCCAAACTAGACAACTTTTTAAAGATTGTCTCACACTTGACAGTATCGTCAATATAAAGCAAAGCTAATCATTTTTAAGAGCAGCACAATTTCTGATATTTTGTATTTGTCCTCAGCTTATATTTCTTGAGATTGTTCAGGCCAATGAGGAGTATGCATACGTATCCATCTTTGCTGATTGCTTGATGCACTGGGCTTTTCCCTCTTGTACTGTTTGCTACCGAGGAGAAATGGGTTTAAAGGGATCGATCTTAGACCCAGAATGCTAATAGTTACCAGTGTTTGAAAAAGCCTCACTCTAAGGTGGTTTTCCCTAAAAAAGTGGTCCTGGGGAATTGCGCTCGGGGAAGGATTTGGCGTATTAACCTTCATGATGTATTACATTAGATGGGCCTTGGACACAGGTCTGAGTAGAACAAAGCCAAGGTTAAATGGTACAGGGCCTTTTCTGAATCAAATAACTTCTAAGGAATTTGTCAAATATAACTTTCAGAGTGTCATTGGAGAAGTGAAAAATAATGCTAGAAGTCATTGTATTCCTTGCTTGAGATTTAGGACAGTTACATTACTTTAAAATATATCTGTGTTCATGGCTGTCAGAAGAAATCCTAACGAAATCCACACATTTGCCACATCCATTACCACTGTAAAGAATTGCTTTGAAATGCTTGCTCTAACAGTTACACAGCTTCAGCTTCCTCATTTAAGGCTGGACATTTCTAGTTCTGAGCTGAAAGTCTTCACCCGAGCACCCAAGCAATGGTGGGGCACCTACCAATGACCAAGTTCCCACTTGCAATGAAAAATAGTAATAGCCACGGCATACTGAGACTTAGGGTTTATCAAGCCTTGTGTGGGTATGTCTTGTACTGTATAGTCAAAATGTAATCCACCGAACAGGACTACATAGCTGGGAATACTGTTTTCTCCATTTTACAGATAAGGAAACTAAGGAGAGAGATGTTACGATTTTACCAGACATCACAGAGATATAAGGAGAAGAACTGGGCTCAAACCCCGCTTATGTGGACTTGATAGTATGTATTCTCCCTGCAAGGACATGCTCACAGAGATGCATGGTTTGGGAGAAGCAGGTGGAGATCTGGCAGCCCATTGTTTCTGTTTGACCATGAGCCTAAAATAATTCTCTTTTGTTTTTAATACTAATTTAACACCAACAAAAAAAATTTCCAAAATATGTAACATAAAAGAATATATAAAAAAGGAAATTTTTATTAGCCTGAATACAAATAGTCACTAGTGCTTGGTGTGCTGAAATGCCCACTACTCTTCACTACAAATTCTTTGATAGGCCACATACAAACCTAGACTCAAAATTGCCAAAATAAGTTCCCTAATCTCCTTTTAAAAAGTCCTTCCTTTTATAAAGTGCATGCTTTAAAGCATCCTCCTTTCAAATAAGCTACCAACCCTACAGGAACACACAGTATTGGGGGTGAGGGGGTCTGGTCACAGGAGACACAAGCATGAGAAAAAACAGTGTATGATTTGGGGTAGGGCCCAGCTCCTTGGTGGAGTGGATTTTGCACCTTAGCAATGGGGCAGAAGTCAATGTTTTAAAACCATCACGTTTAGCACAACGTCTAGATTCTTGGATGTGCTTCTTCAGGCTTTGCAATTATTCTCCTTAAAAAATATACGGTAATAATGACACGATCATCTTGTTTTGTGCTTAATAATGAGACAGATAAAAACCGTAGCTACTCATGAGTGCAAAAGTGAAAAAGAAAAACGGCAAACAAAAAAGGTAAGTCATTTGTTGTAAGAACCTACAAATAAATTAAACCTTGCCTAAGATGTATTGATTTTATGTGGTCTTGCCTGTAGAATAATGTCAAGGGTTCCTGACAATCCATTACATTCAATAGGCATAATCTCCTTATAAATTTTTTTTTCTGTTTCCTGAACGATGTATAATCTATTTTTTCCTTGATGAAAAAGCAATGCTTTATAAACTTGGGGATTCTTTAATGTAGGGAGCAAGGATGATACTTTGCCTGTGGAAAAGTTTCTTTTGATCACTTTTTAAATATCATCTATGGAGAAAAGTTAGTGATAATCGACTCTACAAATGTGTTAAATCTAAACCCATGTATATTTTTTAAATATACCAGCTGAAGCCAGCCAGCAGGAAATTATCGAGTCATCTTTATTGTAAAGGTAGAAATGACATGTTAGAGTGAGTGCTTTGCATTTTTTACTAAAGATTTCAATATTGAAGATGAAAACGTAAAAGTTAATGATAGATTCCTGACTAAATTTCAATGAAAAAGATTCACTTCTCAATATCTTTAGATTGTTATTGGGAACTTATTCTTTACTGTGAGTACTAAAAGTGACCCCAAAGAAAACATTTTTAAAATAGTGTATTTCACCACTACTTAGAGAGATGCTTTTCTCAAGCCTGTAATAAAAAGACGATTTTTACCATGAAAAAAGAAAATGCCTCTATCTACACTGATGCTGAAGGAAAGCAAAGATAGATATAATAGATCTAGTAGAAGAAGAGAAAATAGACCGATCCTTTTAATTTCGAAACCTGCAATTACTTGTGTGTGTGTGTGTGTGTGTGTGTGTCTCTATGTGCACACTCAGTGTTATCTGTATATGTTCTCCTGCTGATAGTCTGGTAGCAAGGAGGAAATGAAGATGCTGGCAATTTCCTAAGTGACAAGAACATTTCCATTTTTAGTGTTTAATAGTGGCGTCTGGTTTTGAAATGGGCAATTGAGGGGCCTGGTGTGTCAAGGCAATGGGATGCTGGAACATCACAATTGTGTGGCTCAGAGGAGGGTTCCTGATTGGTGCGAGCTCTGGAGCCCTGCATCAAACACCAGGCTGCTGTGGGGCATGCTAAAAACATCCGTGCTTTATAGTTTCTTGGTGGTGGCTACTTGATTCTTCAGATTGAACCTAGTCTTCCTTAGATAAGTCTCCCCAGGCTAACAGATACCCTTAAACTCAGTGACTAGACGACTGTGTGACTGCAGCTTTGGAAAAGTCATCAGATGCCATTGGTGAATAACTTGGGCAACAGGAAGCTCCAGTTCAAGTAATGAAGTCCACACCCGAGAACACCCTTCATCCTAGAAATGCTACAGTTTTGCGAAACTTCTTATCTGTATTCAGACAAGCATAGAGACTTCAGGCAGGCAAGGAATGCAGACGCTAGGCTGAACTGGTCATACTGAAACTGAGCATAGGGTTTTCATATTCATACTCACTCACCCACTCCATGAGTGTCCAGTGAGCACCTATTATGGGCAGACACTGGGCAGGGCTATGGAATAAAACAATCAGTGGGGCCCAGTTGTGTTTATAGTCCATGGGTTTACAGTCCATGAGAAGACACATGAAAACATAGTTATAATGCAGTGTGAGACATGCCATAGTGGGATGTATGCACAGGGGCTAAAGCCTAGAAGAATCACCTAATGCTGCCTGCGGGAAGGAGGGAAAGTTTCAGAGAGCAGAGGGTCTTTAAGGATCAGAAGAACTTTGCCAAGCTGACTGCAGGGAGCAGGCAGAAGAGTGAGTTGATGCAGCGACAGAGGCCCAGAGATGAGACAAGTCCAGGCGGGAGATGTCTGCAGGGGACAGTGACAGTTCGATGCCTTAGACAGGATATGAAATCTGGGCAATAGGCCTATGTCTGCTCTTAGGTGAAATTGCGTCTGTCAGACAATTAAAGGAAGGATTTGACTAAACTTTTAAATTGGGGTCAAAAGACCCTGGGGCAGGGGAAACTGTTGGGAGGTCATCTTTATGTCCAAGGCAAGACAGCCCTGGGGCCTCTGTGCGCACGCAGCCTCTGCTTCTCCCTGGGTCCTGTGTGTGGGTCCAACCGAAGGCTTTTATTTTTTATGTTGTGAAAATATACCTCTCCTCCAGTTTAAAATCCCCCCAATCTGTCTCTTTCTCTCCTTTTTTACCTTCCCAGCTACATTTGTTGAAAAAGTAATCTAAGCTCCTCATTTCTGCTTTCTCACACCCCATTCCATCAGCAACCCTCTGTTAACTTGCCTCCATGAGGCCCACTCTGGAACTGCTCTAGCCAAATCTCCAAAAATCGATTATCTGTCTGATCCAATGGGCATGCCATAGACCTCCTTCTAAGTGGTCGCGGCAGCATTTAATTTTACTGACCACTCAGCCTTCTCAAAACACTCCCTTCTCTTTAAATGGCACCTCATCCCCTCTGCTTCCTTTCCTACCCCTCTCTCTACATTTTACGAAGTTTTGCATAGGCTCCCCCTTCCTCCTCCAGTTCTATCTTCACTTTCCTTAAACCAGCGCATCTCAAACTTGAGCTTCCGTCAGAATCTCCTGAAGGGCTGGACTCACGTGGCTGGGTCTCAACCCCAGAAATTCCCATTCACCATGTCTGGAGGAGGCGGGGCAAAAATCTGCATTTAGAAAAAGAAGTTGCTGGTGATGCTGACGCTGCTGGCCTGGGCCCATAGTTTGGGAACCACAGCCTTAAACAGTCTTTTCTATGCCCAGGGTTGCAGTTACCAGCCACATTGATGATTCACTACCGTGGATATCCCACCGCCTCAGACCGGGAGATCCCGTTCGCACATCTCTGTCCCAGTCTCCCCGGAGGCCTCTGAAACGTAATCTGTCCAAAATGGAGTGAATCAAATCTCCCTTGCGCTTTCCTCTCCACGCCCCTCAAGCTGCTCCTCCTCCTTGGTTTACTATCCTGTGTTAACTGACTTGGAGAAAGGCACCTCCCCCCTGAGTTGGCCTCCTCATGTCACAAACTCCCAGGAATTACTGCCTTCAGAATTCTCTGGTTCACATACTGCCCCCTGTACCCACTGTCACTGTCCATGCCTGGGCCCTGACACAACTCATCTCCGGGCACACAGACGGACCCACAGCACATTTGTTCCTTTTGTCCGAATTCCCTCCCTAAGGTTAGTTGCTCCCCTAATGCCCATAGCTAGTGCCCTTATCATGTGCACGGGTCTTAGCTTGGGCTGTTATCAAAAATTACCACAGACCGTTACATAAACCCAGGGGGTTTGTATAACAAATGTTTATTTCTCACAGTTCTGCAGGCTGGGAAGTCTAGCACTAAGGTGCCAGCAGGCTCAGTGTCTGAGACCTGGTTTGCAGATAGCTGCCTTCTTGCTATATCTTCACATAGGAGAGAGATCATTTCTCTCATATTTCTCCTTATAAGGGCACTAAGCCCATTCAGTAGGTCTCCACCCTCACGCCCAAATCACCTCTCCAAAGGCCCTACCTCCAAATATATCACATTGGGGATGAAGGCTGGCATATTCAGGCCACAGCATGCTCTGCAGACATGTTAGAAACACCATGTATTTACATTAGAAGCTCCAATGCCTGGTGATGTGCAAGGTGCCCTTAAAGACCAACGTTTTCATTTTGACCTGGGAAGAAATAAGCTGCTTCTGCAATCTCAGGCATTGCTATAGTCCCTTAAATTTCTCTGGCAACTGAGCTGACTTTGAAGGGACTGAAGATTATATACTTTTCTTTCTGGGTGAGCTTGGTTATGCTACTAACAATAATTCTAGGTGCTTTTTATTCCAATAACAGAGATGGTGGGCACTGAATGTCTTTGAAATAAGTCTGCATTCAAGACAATAAGCTAAATGTTCTTTAATAAGCTTGAGCTGCAGAAAAGGAATTAAGGAGATTTGGGATCTAGTTCTGGCTTGGCTACAAGCTGCCCAAACTCCATGGACTCAAGATCTTTTCCTATAATACAAGATATTTGGCTTTCCAAGGTCATTTCTCTAGTGCAGTTTTCAACCCATTAGTTTAGCATATTAACAATAATTTTAACCCAAGATAATGAATGAGTTGATCAAAGAAAAACAGACTTTCCCTCTGTATGAATGCATAAAAAGTTAAAAAGCAATGGAGAAATGTGGAGATGAGGGGCTATAGCAGTTAAAGCACAGAGCCTTACGCTTTAGGACCAGGACCTGGATCCTTGACCATGGAGAGGCCAGGGCCCCAAAACATAGATGCTGTAGAAATGATGGTAAAAGGAGCCCAGTTCCAGGGGTAGGTGTCACCACTTACCCATAGATAGAAGAGTTCACTGAAGTGAGACTCATGTGAGTTATATACTGCAATTTTCTAGACATACAGTAGTCCCCCCTTATCCTTGGCTTCACTTCCTACAGTTTTAGTTACCTGCGCTCTATTGCTGCCTAAAAATAGTAAATGGAAAATTCCAGAAATCAACAATTCGTAAGTTTTAAATTGTGCACCATTCTACATTAGTGTGATGAAATCTCTTGCCATTCTGCTCCCTCCTGCCTAGGATCTGCATCCAGCATATCCATGTTGTATATACTACCTACTGGTCAGTCACTTAGTAACCATCTCCATTATCAGATCAACTGCTGTGGTATCGCAGTCCTTGTGTTCAAGTAACCCTTATAGTACCCTAACACTATGTCACAATGCCTCCGTCATTCACCTCACTTCATCTCATCACATAGGCACTGTATCATCTCACATCAGCCCAAGAAGGGTGAGTAAAGTACAATAATATTTTGAGAGAGAGCACATTCACATAACATTTATTACAGTATATTGTTATAATTGTTCTATTTAATTATTAGTTATTTTTGTTAAGCTCTTACTATGCCTCATTTATAAATTAAACTTTATCATGTATAGGAACATAGTATATACAGGGTTTGGTACTATCTGTGGTTTCAGGCATCCATGGGGTCTTGGATAAGGGGGGCTACTTAGGCTATGTTTAGGCTAACTTTTCAGCAATTCATATTTTTCACACAGTATCCTCTGAGTGCGCCTCTTAATTCTTTTGTTTCTTAACATCTTACATCAACATTGAAAACCGTTATAGTCTGAAGACCGCTTGCATTGAAACAGAGTATGAAAATGCATATTTCTAGGCTCTAATCCAGACCTCCTGAACTGCAACATCCCCAGGTGATTCTGATGAATAAACTTTGAGAACCACTGCTAAGTGAAAAGGACCAACTCAGGTGTGGCTAAGGGTGACATACTGAAATCTACATAGACTTGGCCAACACCCACGAGGTCACCATCTGATTCTTTAGCCAGTCATTACCCTTGCTTCCTTCTGCTAATCATCAGTTACACAGATACTCTCTTTGTTAGAGGTTGCAAGACTAGCTAGTCTTTTACTATTTTAAAACCTATTTTCATTGTGATATCATCATAAGAGACAGTGCCAAGGCCTAAAATCATAATTAGATTCACGGTTGCTAGATGGGGTAGCAAGGAAGAGGACTCAGTGTCTCAGCAAGTCCTCCTGGATACATCACATGCAAATGAAGGATGCAATTAATTAAATATTTCATTGACGCTGTCCAAACTCAACTGCATCCTGTTGAACTCTCCCTTAGCTGGATACCACAATCATCAAATACAATGGCGGTGGAGGGAAGGGGCACTGTAGTAATATACAATACAATAAATATATCAATTGAAGGCCAACATTAAAAGAGTTATTTGCTAATGGGCACCATGCCAGGGTTACTCAGGCAATGCTGCCTGCAGAATTCCTAAGCTGAGTTCACAAGATACAGATCGATGCACCTCCAAAGAGAGTCTATATCAATCTCCATTTCATTCATTAGCTCCCACTTCGAGCTGGTTGGCTGCTAGTTAACTCTTTAATGTGGGAGAAACTGTCAGTGTAAAGGCCACTGGGACACGTGCTCTTCCCAGCTGTACTTGACCTGTCAATATTTCTTGCAGCAGGCTGTTTAAACTGGTACGGCTAATGGCAAAATGGAGACCTATGGGGTTTCGAAGGCTTTCATAGCTTTAGAATGGCTTACCATCCAATAGCAAACATTAGTAAATTCATCCCGTTGCTGTATTTTTGCCTGTGCCTTCCTATCCAGGTGCACGGAAACTGGGATAAAATTATCTTCCATAGTTCTGTTCTTGAACTCCAAGGTATTTTAGACTACACGTTATGTAAATGAGGGCTGCACTACAATGAGATACTATCACACCAAGGACGTGGCTGCAGTGGAGATCATTAGTTTGTGATTGAGCTCCACAGAAGCTCCAAACAATGAGGGGAGCAAGGCAGCCCTCTCTATAAAGTTAGGGTTCATTTCCAATTTGTATTGGTCCAGGGACAGCTTTATTGTTGCACAGTGGAAGAACCTGGCTGCTCAGGGGGGCTGCTGGATGCATGAGCTTTTTCAAGCCCTTCTGAAAATGTAAATAAGGGCCCTAAAACATAAAGGCATAATTACCAAAACAAAGAACAGTCTCAGACCACCAGGAATAGCTGGCTTCGCTTATTTTCTTTCTACAAATATTGAATTTACTAATTTCCCTTGCCTTACTGTTGAATAAAATCAATTTTCTCAGTAGAGCTGATCTCTGCTTTGTTTGAGGTTAGATGTGAAGTTGATATGCATCCTTAGATACACTGTTTGGGAGAAAGCCTTGAATATTTAACCCTACGTCACCAAGAGCCCTCCCTTCGCCATCCTGGGGGGGCGGCATATATTGATTCATTATTTGACAATCAGGATTCTCCATAGGTTAATTGACATGTTTGGAATTCAAGGCAAGAAAATCTGTGCATTATTTTAAAACTCCTGTCAACTTGTTTGTAGATACGGTTTGATAACAACACCTGTTTTTTCCTCTGTTGGCCAATACAATCCATTGAGAATTCTGGCTTAAAAAATTTCCCTGCAGAATTGTCAAACATATGTATTTGTATTTCATTACTTGGGTAATAGCTGATTTGCCAAGTTCATTTACTACTAGTTGCTTCTCAAACATCTCAGTGGGATAATTAAGGAATACTAAGAACTGAAACTGTACTAAGTTAGGAGGAGGCTGGGGCCATTGCCCAAATCCCAGTCCTGATTAAACTGCTGTCCAGAATTAAATATTCAGTAACTGAAATGCTTTTTTTCTTCCTTTACTGTGAGCAACTTATCACCAAGAAGACAAAGCTACTTCCCAAGTTGTGAAGAAGAGACTTCCTCCCCAAATTATCTGTACCAGTCAGATCAAAATTCTACAGACTTTCAAGTGAAAGGTAGTTAAACTCAAAATTGGTAATGGTCTAAATGGTGCCTTCTCTCTGCGGATATCTAAGTGGAGACAGGAAATAAATAGTAACCCCAGGAGTATGTCCTGGAAGAGAGTAAAGAAAGGCCAGGCACAGTTCAAGGTTATGGCTGAACACGACGGCGCCAATGAGAATTTGGACAGCTAATACCCTCTCTTGAGAAATTGTGAATGTGAACGATTCGGGAGAAGAGTGTTGAAGTATGATAGCATTAGCGTTTAAATGCTCTCAAAGAATCTTGCTGGCTCATTGCACAAAGAAAAGACATATTTTAATCATGAGCTATCTATCATCACTTGAATTTGAATGCCTGTTGTTTGAAGTCACAAGCTACTGACTCCCATGATGTAAGTTTTCAGGTCTATTGCTGGAACAAAAAAGGTATGAAAACTGAAAAAAAAAAAAGAAAAAAATCTCCCCAAACAAAAACCAAATGGCTGTGGAGCCAACAGAGAGCAGATATTATGTCTGAAATGCTGCCTCTTTTAAATTTTGAACAAGATGAAGTAAGAATAATTGGATGGTGAGTTTCTCAGAGTCTTTCCTTTGGAGAACATGGGAATATAGGAGAGACTAGAGAGAATGTGTTTAAAAATAAACTATTGAGGAGTACAAGCCCCTTTGCTATCACAAGACAAATGCATTCGATTCTCCAGTCCATAACTTTTCCAAATTCATATACACATTATAAGGAAGGCTTCCCAGGGATCCAAAACAAAATTCTGTTTAAAGTGCAGGCATCAAAGTACAAGATGGCCGAGCTCTCTTGTCAGACAGTCTAAAGTGAAAGGGCAATTTTGATGACGATACCCATTTATTTCCTATTTCTTCTGTTTCAATGTATATTCCCTTCTGACATGTGGCTGATAATTCCTTAGAGAGATACACATGGCTTTCCATCAACTATGCATTAGATGTTCATAGTGGAGGTGTTATTGATTTTTCCGAAAGTAAAAAAGTTACCTAACTTAGTACTGACATGGTCTTGTTTTATCCTATTTTGTTACATGAGAAAATTGTATAGTTTTTTCACTCTCTCAATGCCCAGGAGCCCAGGCTTAAGGAGGGGGAACAGTTCAGACTCTTCAAATAAAATAAAAGTAAGACAGAAGAGCTGGAGAGCTTCTCTTGTCACATTTCTACAATTTCCGGCTTTCAAGCCGCCACTTAGAAGCCACTTCTTGACATAATCTTTAGGCTTAAGCATGTGGAACAGTGGACCAACCAGCTTAATAAAAAGACAAAGATGATATGCAACTAATGGACAGAGCATCGCAGCTAGGTGTTAACACATCATTCACTGAACTAAATGCTCTTTCAAATTCTGCAGCAGAAACAATTAAAGTACTGACGGCAGTCTTAAGTTGCTTCAAATTGTCTGGCACAATTGATCCACAATTATCTTTGTACTCCCTGAAGCCCCCAGATGCTACCTTCTCATTGACTTTAAATTTCCTTCACAGTTCTCCAACCTGCGTTCTGGCATACTGAATATCTGACAAACTGAATATCCATTGGAGAGGGCCATTTTGAGAGATCTAGGTATCCTATATATCCTATTAAAAATCCTAGTCATATGTCTCTTGAATGCTTACAACCAACTCTTTGTAACAAACACGAACTCTCACTGAAAATTTAAAGATAAGAGTCAAACTTTAAGACAAAAGAGATAACAAACTGCTTTATTCCCCACTAGCTTCATAGTCCAACTTGTTAGAGAAATTCTATGATAATAGGATTTATGGCAGAGGCAAATTCTATTTCCAAAGTTTGAACTTTAAAATCATCCGTGTCTAATATGGCCAAGGAATTTTGTACCCTGTTTTTGCATCCTTTGGCCAAGACTCTGATGGCCAATATAAACACTGTTGATAAAATATTTTCCCGAACATGTACATGGTTGTTTGGACATTTCTTTGCTACAAAGAACGACTAAGTGGATCATTCATCAGAATCGCTGTGAACATCCTATGAAACACAACCAGATGTGCTTTGTTTCCCAAGCACTGTGAAAAGGAATTTGTTTTGGAACATAGGCATAGATATGTTCATTAACACAATTATACCAATAAATAAATATGTCTCCAAAATTTTTTTTTTAACTTTTAGCTTCCCCTTTTTTGTTGTCGATGTCTGGGTGGAAATCTTGCAATTATGTGAGTGAAAAACTTTGAAGATGGAGAATGTCAGCTGCTATCTTAATTGAAAATGGTTATTATAGCTTTAAGAGAGAGAGAGCATTTGATCCCAACTGAAAAGTCATTTTCAGCTGTTACATAAAGACCCACAGTTGGGTATATGCAGTGGACCCAAGATCGCTGATATAATTTACTTACGTGACTAAGACAGAGCATGGATTATCTTTTTATCTAAACTGTACATTTGATTTTTTTTTTCCTCAGGTGTAATTAGGTAATAACAGAAATGGTGAAAAATATTTTAGCTGGAAACAAAATTACCAAGGTTCCTGGAACTTTGCAAAAGTAAAAGCTAAACTGTGTCTGACGAGGGCATGAGTATACTTTATTCAATATCATCATGGAACAAAAGTGAAAGAAACTTTTATTTGTGTAGTATGTGAGAAACCTTCATCAGGGTCTGATGTTTGCTATCTTAGTTCTGTTTTCTCAGCAATTCTGTGAAGAGCCATGCATGGATTGCCATGGATCTTATTTAAAATATTTACTAAAATTGCTACATGATACAAACTTTATTATTTTATACTGTCTAACTTCTTTCTATGCTCTCTGAATAAAAATTCACATGGTCTATTGAATGTGTGTGTGACAATAATATGTATATATATCATACATACTCTAATTCTTTGATGCTTTCTTTATGGGTTGGGAGAAATATTAATATTGTAGAAGATCTAGTTCAGGAAATTAGTACAATACTATACTGTTAATAAATATATTAATATTTAATACTGGAAGGCCCATTCCCATGGTACACATAATCCCTCTTTTATTTCCTTTACCTTCATTTTCCCTTTGTGCTTACAATCTTAAGTACCATATAAATGCCTTGTTTGATTGCATTTTCTGTTTATTATCTATGTCCCTTCACTGGAATAAAATCCACGAAGGCAGAAGGCTTTGTTTTTTTCACTGGTATGTCCTCAGCACCTAGAATGGTACCTATCACATGATAGCTGTTTGATAAATATTTATTAATGAATGAATAGTATCAGTAGTCATAATACAGGGTAGTGCAAACTTGGATGAAATTGGATGAAATTTTCATTCTACAATTTCTTGATTCTACATTTTCCAATAAGGTAATGACGGCCCAGTAGTCTATGTTTAATAATCACCCTCGGGAATGTTGCTAAAGGTGTTGAGTGTTAATTGCCTCAAACACAGTGGGAGGTACACATCACTGGAGAATTTTTAAGTCTCCTATAAGATCTCATACAAGAAGCATTGCTTTACATATATTTAACACTTGAGATCGTTACTTATCATCTGAAAAAGGGAGGCAAATTTGGGGAATACAGTGAGCACTTCTGGAACTCAATATTGTAACTGCCTACAGTTCCCCTTCAAAAGCAAATTCTATATACAACTATTACTTTCAGAAAGATAAATAAGACATTTGAATGTACTTAGATGACTATAGATTCATATTTATTCTCATTCTCTCTGCCCCTCCCCACTCTCTCTGTCTCTCATTCTCTCTCTCTCACACACAAAGAATGTGAGGGAAGGAACTGCCTGAAAGTCCCTGATATAAACGTATAAATGCCAAGAGGAAACAGCTAGAAGTTAGAATTCCTGGACTGTAGCTTTAGTTCTGCTAGTCTCCAGCCAAGTTATCTTGGCCAATTAATTTGTCTTGGATGATTCTTTTTTTTTATCATTGATTAAGTATTTAAGATCCGATCACTGTCTAACAGGTTTATAATCCCATGAATGGAAGATAGAATAGCGTGGGAAAAGAAAGTTTATTTGTGTAAATGATTCCAATAGCCTTTCAATTTTTGATGGATTAAAAAAAAATCACTCATTCCCATATTGCTTTATTATTTCCCATTCTTTAGAGCTAGAACATTATCATTGGGAGACAGTAGGGTTAATGTCTGGTCCCCCAACTCAGGGCACTGCCTTTGGTGAGCAACTCTGTTGCCTATATAATTAATCAGAAGGAATTTCAAAATAGTTTATACCATCAATCTCTTTGGCAACATATCTAACAGGTTATTTTCATCTTGCCTTTGGAATAATGCTTGATAGCAAGATGTAGTGTCTTCAGGCAAAGCTTGTCCTAACACCTGCTTGCTTTGTTACCTACACTGCTGGATAGAGGTTGTTGACCCAAAGCAAGCCTGGGTAGAGAATTTTATTAACTCCCCTTTGTATCTTTAATCAGCACCAACTCTCCCACAGCTTCTGCGAGGGGGTTCACCTACCCTCCCACCCCCACTCCCCACTTGTCACAAGTGGATCCAGCAGCAGCACCCCTGTTGTTACAGTAAAGGAAGGACTTTTCCCTGCTGTATCCAGAACCTCCTACATGTTGACTACTTTGAAAAGGGCCTCGCCTCCCACATTTATGCCTGTGGTTTTATGCTCAGAATTTAAAATAATCTGGTGATGACTGGGACAATGTAGGCTGATTTACCGTTTGTATTTCTAATTAGTCAAGAACAAGATAATGATATTATTCCCATTTCAAAATTTAAGTAATCAAGGCAGAGCGAGTACCAAAGTCTCCACATGTCCCTCGTAAGACCAAGAGTACAACACAAGTGTTCTTGGTGTAGTATTTATGTTTCTAATTATACAAAAGGTCATCCTGCACTAACACAGACCCTGCACAGTCAAACAGAAAATGTACTGGATTGGAAATCAAACGTTTTACCACTAATTCAATATAATACCCCAGGTAGGTATCCAAGTTGTTCCTATATTCATTCAATATTAACTTATTTAATAAACAATGAAATATCCATTCTGTGCAGGACATATGCAAGAAGTAGTTTCAAGGAGCCAAAGTGACAAGAGTGTATAGAAATGTACACACATGTACAAATGCTGAGAGAATTCGGAGGAATTGCTATTACAGGGCTCTGCTGGGCTGACTGGTTTTGATATCTGGTCCTTGCATTCAAACTGACAATGACATAATTAACCAAAGGATAAGGTTGTTTTGGATTTGTGAAACTACAACTTCAAACTTCTTTTGGTCTATCAATTTTCCTACGTGATTCTCATTATTTTCTACATCAAGGCCCCCTGGGAATCTCAGAAAGCTATGAAAGCTCACCCCCAATCATAAATAAGATATGAACACAAATGTTGCACCAATTTCAGGGATTCACAGGTTCCCCAAACCTCATTCTGGATCCCAGGTTAGAAGCCTGTGTCCTAAACCAAAAGCACCATGACTTCAGGAGAGCATCCTCATTTGCTTTATGATCCTGACACAAGCACCACAACCCACTTATTCCACAAATTTTATTGAGCATCTACTATGTGCCACATACTATCCTAGGTGATGGGAGGTCTCAGGGAACAAAACAAAGTTCCCTGACCTCAGGAGTTTGGAACACAGACAATAAACAAAAGCAATAACTAAATTACATGGTATGCCAGTAGGTGATATGTACTATGGAAAAGAAAATAAAGTTGGGAAGTGGTTTAAGGGTGCCAGGAAGCATGGAGGAGGAAGTTTGCCATTTAAAATCTGGTAGTCAGGGAAGCTCCACTGAGCATGTAGCATTTCAACTAAGATTTGAAGGAGGCAAAGAAACAAGCCAGGTAGATACCTAAAAAGAGTGCTCTAGGCAGAGCAAATACCGGTGTAAGGGGCTAGGGAGGGAGGCACTGGTTAAGGAGGCAGGAGGACTGAATACAGTGAGAGATGGGGGAATAGTAGGAGATAAAAATCAGAGAAGGAAAAGGTGTGTGGACAGTGGGCAGGTCACCAAGGGCCTCATGGCCTTTTAACGACTTGGGGATGGGCAATCCTTAGAGAGTTTGAAGCCAAGTAACAATCTGATTTATGTTTGAACAGGAAGGACCACTGTGGTTGTTGGGTTGGGACCAGGGACAGATGGTGTGGCTTATACTACAGCAGGAGCTGGGAGGGGGAGAGGGGGAAGTGGTTGGGGTTTAGGTGTATTTCGAAGGCTTATCCAAATGCTGATGAATTATATGTGTAGAATGGTAAAAAGTGAACTATGTCTCCAAGGTTAATGGGCTGAAGTTGCCATTAACTTCAACGGCAGGAGGAACAGGAGGCGGCTCGAGCTAGGTGGTGGTAACGATAGTACAAGCATTTGACAGTTCACTGGGAAAGTATCATCCACCACCCATTCTACTTTGTAGGCTGATCTGAATTTCTCCACTTTTATTTATGACAAGTATTTTCAGCAGAAAATGGGGCTTCATATTTTACTTTTATTTATAATAGTTTACAGTTGGATGGATCAGACCCTTCCCATAAAGCCTTCCATGAATTCCAGTCTCCCTCTCTGAATTCACAGCCCAGTCCCCCTAATTAGACCCTAAGGTCCAAAACGACAGCAGCTACCTTTACTCCCTCTTTTGTATCTCACCAACTGTATCTAGCTCTGTGCTAGGCAAGTAGAATTACTTCATACAGTTTGGGCTGATTAAAAAAAAATAAAATTCTCTGCAGAGTTGTTCCTTACAGCAACTTCCTTTCTTTTCAATTTTCACTGTCAACTCGGAAAACGGAACAGCTTGAGACATCAAAGCCTTTTACAATTTGACAAAGTTTGTATAATCGGTGAAAAGATAAACCACATGCAACACATTTGCTTCTCAATACATTTCCTGCGCTGCAATCTGGATGGAAATAACTAAGGCCAACACTTGGGCTGACTCCATGGGATCTGAAATTTTGATTAATGCTACGACCACATTCAGATTATTTGTGTCTTGGAGGGAGAATCATACGAATTCGGTTCTGTAGAATTTGAGTGTTTGATCCCTTTAGTGTTTCTTTTTTATTTTCTTACAAGTGAAACATCAGGTTCTTTATCAATTGATTAAATTGGCAGGCAGTCAAGTAAAAAACACGATCATATGTGGTTGCCAGACATATTAAGGTACCAGCAACTTCTCCATGTTGGCACAGTGGAGAGCGATTAAAGATTATAATAAACGTTTCCTGCACTTTCAGTAAAGTGGCTTTTTTTTTTTTTCTGAGTTCATCTTTCATGTTAGTTGCAAAAAAAAAGCTTCTTTCTTATGGTTCCATTTTATTTATGTATCCCAATTCTGCACCTAGTACACTTTATTTAATCTGCTGTATCTAATGTTTATTTCTACTCTGTTGGAACCCACTGGTAATCAGGACAGTTCTGACACTGGGAAGAATGGTCTTGAAGGTCAGGAGCAAAACACTTGGGGAGAGAGATGGGGTAAAGCCGACAGATTGCCACTTTACATCATTTCTGGCTCAGGCTAGTAGTTACTGGTCATGGTGCCTTTTAGAGTCATTAAAAGTTACCTATTTTGAATTCTGACACTGGACCTCTCTGGCTCTTTGTTTCTTTTCTCCCTCATTATGGGCTCTGAGCAGGAGTTGATTTCAAATTACCTTCCAGTACAGACATGGCATTTTGCACTGTGCCTGCTTTCTCACTGACCTTTCCCCTCTCGAAGTGTCTTCATTTCTTAGACTTGAGCACTTCAAGAAGAGAGGATGTGTGCGTTGGAAGGAAAGCGAATGCTTTTAGTTGTATTTTCCTTCTTTCATTTTTCACCCCTTGGAGTTTGCTTATTTAGTTTTGACAACGAAAGGGAGATTTCTCTAATTTGTCAGTTGTCCAGGTCCTTTATTTCTTATTCTCGGAGTGCTCTCTGCTCACTTTTAGGTAATCTATTGCTTGCTACCCCATCCATCAGAAGGGGAAGATAATTAGGAAAATGCATATTAGCCAATTTTGAAACTTACTAGCTATTTATATAAGAAATTTTATGAAGATGGGGTATGGAGATAATTAAATAAAATTAGATTCTCCTATTATAGGATTTAAATGGATTTTACTCTGTCTCTTATTATCATGAGTAATCCATTTAAAAAATTTACACGCACAGATTCAAGGTGTATGGACTATTATCAACTTGAGAGGAATAGTGATACTAGACTTCAGACTCAACTAATGTGGTTTTACACAAACTCTCTGATATACCTGTATTTTATCAGGGAAAAAGAGTATTTTTGACAGTATTTGGGTGCTATAATATTACACCTAACTTCTCCTTCAAGCCCAGACTTACACTTCTATTTCTTCCATAATACTTGTCCCTAATTCAAGGCATCTGTCAAGGTGTCCATAAATATGATTTTTTCCCTTCTTTTTTATAGTTGCATATCCACCTATACTTTACATCTACCACCTGAGGTGTTATTTATGTCAACCCCACCATTTCACACAGTTGGAAGGTTCTTGAAGGCAGGATCTTCTCTTTAAACAACTTTTCCATAGTTCATAATCTCTAGTATACTCCTGATTGCCATAATGCTCTAAATGACTAATTTGTAATAAAATTACATATATGTGTTGTGCTCATGGTAAAGCACTCTCATATATGATCAGATTTATTCACTTTCTAGCAGGTTATTGGATGATGTATCACCTCATGTTGGCTTTAGATTGCTCAGAAAAATAGAAAAATCTCACTGTAACTAAGATTGTATATATGTACCAATCATTTTCTGAGCCCTTGTTCCTTAGGGACAGTCTGAGAAGAATGATTGTCTGTTTATCAGTCAAGTTGAAAAAGAATAAATCAATAAGACTAACCTGAAGGGATAAATTTGTAGTCTAACTAAACTTAGGGAAACTCATAGAACAAAATAATTGTTTGGGGCATTATAACTGACCAAGTTATATCTCTAACAATGTTAATTTTTAAAAATTAATTTTGAAATAAAAGTTAATATGGGGAAGACTGTTTCATTCACATATTTTGTCTTATCTGAAGTCAATTTATTTTAGAAAAAAATAGTTAACATTCATCTTTGTACTTTCTTTAATATCAGTTTCTATATTCACATAATGTCCACATGTGCACAGATACACAGAATATATACTTCTATCTTCTTGCTCTCACAGAAACATATCTTTTTTTTCAAGAGAGAGTTTTACTTTTTAATGGGTGTGTGAACAGAAGCAAAAGAACGAAGGACCTCTATAGTTCCATTTTCATAATAGAATTCTGTTGTTCTGGAATGATTTATTTTTGAATAAGAAAAAAAAAGTAAGGAACTTGGAACACAGACAAAAGTACCTTCTCATCAAAGGTTGTCTATCGTTTCATGAATCACATGTGATGGATGAGATTTATGAATTAGAATCTGTGTCAAAAGATTTACAACATACTAAATTAGTTATGACATCTTCTCGTCGGTACGCATAAACTTTCAACAAAATATCTATATCATCACCACAGGAGCATGGCTGGCCCAATTCTTTCATTCCACTGTAGCACATCCAAACCCTGTCACTGTAGTTGATGAATTCTTGAAGGAATGGGCCTCAGATCAATTAAAATAAACACCACAAGCTGATTTATCAAATCTTTTCTGAATGCTCTCAGAAAATGTCAAAAATCTGATCCATTGACAGAAAAAAGTCAGAGAATCGTGGCAGCCTATGGGATCACAAGACCTTTTCAAAACCATCATAAATCACCACAGAAAACAAATGGGGCACCATGTGATAAGATTTCTTCTGACAGCTTTGCCTCAACAAGACATATATGAGATAAATGGATACCTTTCTATACCCAATTGCCAGTTTACAAAGTTCTAAGTTGTCAAACTGTAAAATACGCCAGTATCAAAGTCCTTCCAAATAATATACCTTTTTTTTTTATATACAAGAGTAGATTAAAAATAACACCCCCTTCAGTTCTATTTCATTGTTGCAAGCTATGTAATATCGCTGCTAGTGTGTGAGCTTTCTGAAAAAAAGTGTGGATGTGCATGTGCACACACACATGCACACACAGGCTCCAAATTTACCTTCATAAATTTTCTTCACTTTCCATTATTGAAAGAAAACTGCTTTATAGTGCTGAAGTGCACCTAATCAAGGTACCCCCTTTTTTTTAAAAATCATCTTGATCTTGTCTTGTTTCATATAGGCTAAAAGCACATGCAGAGACAGACAATAACAGGCTAACCTATTCTTCTAATCTGCTTCAGGAATAGAGAAATGATTCCATTAATGAATTTTTGCAAATATGATCAAAGCTTATAGGTGTAATGTATAGGCCTTGGATTTCATACTGAATTTTAATTATAAATGATAATGCATATATTCCTCTATAAGTGGCAAAGAAAAAGTCACATAAATATGAGAAATTTCATATGTTATGTGGAGCTGGTTTCCTTAATTCAAAAGAGCCAAAGAGCCTCATTCTTAAAGACTGAAACCTGAATCAAAGGAATGGCATCTATAAATTATAGTTTATTATGAGCATTTACTGCTTCCACAGGGGAAAAAAAATTAAATTGAGCTTAGTCTTACATGTTTCAGATACTAGTAATTTTGCAAAGAGCAAGAAATCCAGTGGGTTAGAGAAACAATGCCCTGTGTACATCCACAAATAATAGTGCATCACAGATTCTTTTTACGTCTTTAAGGCCTTCCTGAAATCCTACCACTTAATGAATCTTCCTTCTTCAACTATGGAAGGTCTGATTTATTTGATTACTAATCCAAGTTGCACTCGCTACAAAAGTAACCTTGTATTTCTAAGCCCTATCACTTATGAGTTTCTATGAACCTTGGTAAATTAATCAATTTTAATAGTAGGGAACCATTTCATTCCTATCAAATATCTGGGTAGTATTCTTGGATCAGGTTAGCGTAGATATCCTGAAATATGTGTAGAACAAGATTGGGCACTTCTCTGTTCAGGATGGTTTAAAGAGAAGAAACACTGTTGAAATTGTTTAAAAATTTTTGTAGTTGGTTTACGGATTTCATTTGTTTCCCAAATAATTGTTGAGTATCTGGTGTGTCTCACTCACTGGGCTAGACCTCAGAGTTACTAGGCTCAACAGCTATCCCCGAGTAACATTAGGCAATTACTAGCGGAGAGGTAGAAGCTTCACCCATTTTTTCTTTAATTGTTCAGTAATCTTGGGGGTATTGGTAGGAAAGTTAAATGGAAAAGCCTCTTAGAGACCCTTCTTTGTCAATTAAGGCATCAAAGAATGGTCTTTGCCTTTTAAGCAATAGTCAACAGGGAAGAGAAGACAATGTAAAAATCACTCTTACCAGGATGTCTAATTTGACAGCCCTTTATCCCAATGATTTCATACACTTTAGGTTAGTGTAACATGAATTTCCACTCATTTATTCAGAGCAAATCTCAGGGTCATCCGTGGTCACTCTGAAATATCTTAATTAATTCTGAAAATGAACAGGAGAGCACATTACTTCTGAAGGGCACAAAGCACATGTGCCAAGCTTACTTTGGAAGCAGGAGAGCTCCAACAAAGATTACGGGTGGTGAAAACCGCTCAGATCTTAACCTCAGCCAATACTTCAAGCTATGGGCAGCATCTTTGTGGGAATGGGGTGTGTGGCTCTTTTTTTCTGACTTTCCTCCCATCTGGGATTTTCTCTCCGAGCAATGAGTTTATTCCATGGCCTTCAATTGCTCTTGTACCCTGCTAATTTCAAAATTCAAACTAAATATAAGTAGTTTGCTATGAGTCAGTAAATGGAATACATTATGAAAGCTTGAGTGTTTGGCCCCTTTCCAGACTCGAGAACTTGACCATGCTGGCTGCAGTGGAGGCTTCGATTTTTTGTTTAGCATAAAGGAAAATTACCCTATACAGCTTTTAACTCCCCAAGGCTATCCCTAAAAGCCTTGCTCAAACTTCTAAGGTGCCTGGACTCGTATTGGAGCTTAGAAAAGCTGTTGGCAAATCCCAGTGAAATTTTTTGACAGATTCATCTTTTAGCCTTTGGGAAAGTGAAGGTGCTGCAGGCAAGATATTTGATTAATGCCATGAAAAATCGTGTTGCTGGCACAGCTGGTACTTCGGGAGAAAAATTCATCACGGACTCAAAAACTGCCATGTAATTTTCTCCCCACAGTTCTTTTCCTCAGTTGACAGAAGATTTGCACAGGACAAACTACGCTGACAGAGGACAAGTCAGCCAGATGTTGAGGTATCTCTAAACATGACAGATCACTATGTTTTAGTTCAGATTAATTCGCTTATGAGAGGTAGGCCTAAATCACTGGTCATTGTCAAATCAGTTGTCACCACTAGCAAATCATGGCACATTTCTGAATGAAAATAGTTCCACTTTTCAAGAATTCCTCTCACCTCACCCCCTTTCTGCTGTGAGATTCCAACACAAAACACAGGATCTCCCTCTGGACCAAGGCAAGCATTTCAAAACATGCGGTTCGAACTCAGCAGCTACTCAACCACTTGCTTTTTTGTGAAGCCAGGAAGAACACAGAAACTTTGATTTCAAAGGCTGGCAACTGCCAAGCTCAGAATTTCTCTGCAGTTGCGATTTCACCTTCTCCCCTCATCCCTCATCCTTTGCCTTTCCAATGCATTCTACAGGTATTACCATGCTCCGGACCTCAGCCAGTGGCCAAAAGTAAACACAGACTCATTCACAAATAAAGAAAATGTCAACACCATCATTTGGAATGAGCGGGTAGTGTAACTGTTCCATAAATTCATACAATACATCTTATCCTGCGAGGGCTTGGCCTCTACCAAATGTATCGACTCTAGTTCAACTCTGAACAGACCAGTTGTCCAACCAAAGAAGTTGGGACCACAACTGGCCCCCGAGTTGGCAGGCTCAAGAAAAATGTCAAGGAGTAAATATGCCACAGAAAAGAGCTAATCTCTCCATCCCAGGAGGCTGAGGTAAGGGATGAGAAATGCTGGCCAAAAGAGCAGTGGAAAAATTGACATGAACTATGTTTGTACTGTGGCTGCCTTGTGAAGGGAGAATGGACCTTCTATGGAGCTCACTGGGAACTGGTGTTCCTGAGAGCAAAATTTCCTTTACAAGTGCAATAAATCAGAGAAAAGTGCGATCGTAAAAAAGGCAACAATTCTGCCTCTTGTGTTTTCCTTTTTTCTCTAAAAGACCACAGTTTAGTAAATCAAGCTAGGTTACTAGGTAGAGCAGATACTGACTATAAGAAAAGGATGTATGGTTATGGAGCTACTCAGCATAGACCCTGCACTCTTAGTTCTCATTTTGTTTCAGATCTTAGTAGGGCACTGGGTCTCCACTTAATAAGAATGTTTATCTGTGCTACTTTTGACATCAGTCAAAAAATATAGCAAAAGGAATCATGAAACAGAAAGGTAAGTAATGGACTGATAAAATTAAATCAGAACTAAAATGGGAATCTTCTCTTTCTGCCCATATTTCCATTCATAGTACCTCCATTTTCCAAGTTAGAGTCATCAGAATTGACACATTGCAGTGACCTTCAAGTTCTCCTTCTTTTTCTTTTCTCTCTCAATATCAGATCAGTAACCAAGTTCTCAATGACTCCTCCTTCCCCCCTTTGCAAGTCCACTGCCCTTACTCCAGTTCCGAACTTCTACCTCTGCCATCAGGACTGGAACAGCTTCTTAATCTTCCTGCCTCTCGTTTCTCTCCTAGAATCAACCTGTCTTCTGAACCACAGCCAAATTGAACTTCTCTTAGTATTACTAACTTTACGCCATTCTCTGCCTTAAAAACATTCAGTGGCTTTCTGTTGTCAGTCAGATAAAGTATGAACTCCTTAGCCTATAAATGATAGTGCACTCAAATCAGGTCTCAGTAGAGGCGGCTGACTGCCCAACACAAAGCTAACCTTTGGGCTACAGTCAATTCTTCATTGTCCTTTGTGTTGTCCTTTGTCATCTTGGTGCCCATGTCATCTAATGTTAGCGACATCTAAAATGGCTCTTTATCAGCTCTAGTTATTGAACTTCTATCCATACTTCACGGCCCAGTTTCAGTGTACCCATTTTTGTGAATTCTTCATTGCATCCCCATGTCCTCTGAACTTGCATGGTTCATTTTTACCCGTAAGTCTCATGTTGCTTTGCACGGTAATCATTTTTGGTATGTATTAAATGGGAAATTCTTTGGGAATCTGGGGGAAGAAACATTCACCTTTGTATTCCTATAATTTTTAATTGAACAGGTACTCAACATATGTTTGGAATGATTAAATTTGAGAAAAAGATTTTAGTTATTTTAAATAGCCTAGATTCTAAAAGTCTCTGTTCCTTAAATTGAATTGGGAAATTGAAAGCTGAATAAGTAGATACTGGTCTGATTTCTTTATTTCTACTTTGTTCTGATCTTCAAACAGGTAACAGTGCTTGAAGCTCCTAGGGTCTATGATGCCAGGGGGCTAAGAAGATGGTTTCTGAACCAGGATGTATTCCTGCTTAAAATGTGAGTGTGGCTGCAAGGCCTGCAGTGGCCTCACCCCTCAGCACCCTCATCTTCATCATCTTTATGTTTCCAAGGCTCTGATCTTTCATCTCTTCATGTTGCCACTTAGGGTACAAACAGGAAATTTAGGGAAGTACTGAGGGTGTTAATCTCTACCCACCAATATACTACCCAAACTTAATTCTCTGTAGAAAGCTCTACCTAGCTTTATCATGCCCATTTAGTCATTAGTTACTTCTACAAATATTTCGGGACCTCATAAGGTTCCAGGAACTGTAACCCAGTAAGAGTTTTAACCCAGAGAGGTTTAACAATTTCCCTTCAGCCAGGTCCTGAATAGTTACTATTGGTTGAAGAAGCTCCCAGTGACATAAATGAAATGACTGTAAAATATATTTTTTTACATGGGTACAAATTCAGTAGATAAGTCCTTATTTTATAAACTTGGGTCTTTTAGGTGTGTGTGTGTGTGTGTGTGTGTGTGTGTGTGTGTATGTGTGTGTGTGTTTAAAGATTTTATTTGGGAATTGGGGGAGGGGAACAGTGTTGGGGAATCTGGGATGGGGAACAGACAAGTTGCTGTCTTTTTGTTCTTCAGTCAAATTGCGGAGGACGTTGCTTCTCTGGCCCATGTTGGTATCGTCACTGTGCTTTTCCCGGATGAGGCAGATTGCTCGCTGGCCTCTGGATGGTCGCTCACCGCGACTATTGGCAGCTCACGCTGGCTGCCGGCCACTCACTGTAGCCTATGGCAGCCTACTGCAGTGGGGGCTGCAGCCTACACTGTCACCGGGGCTCGCACAGCCCAGCTCCAGGTGGAGCTGTTGTTAGCTGTAGAGGGCAGTGTCACTGGCCCTCATATGTGGGATCTGAACCGGGGCCGCTGGCATCCCAAACCAGCTCTTAACCAATGTGCCACTCAGCGAGCCCTGTGTGTGTGATTTTAAAGAGCTTAGCATATGTTAGTTCTATAGACCCTGTGAAAGCATCATAAATCACAAGACAGGGACTACTAGATGATAACTATTATGAGAGAAAGCACATTTCTGACCTTATGGAATTTAGAATCTGACAGGTGGAGGTGATAAGGACAAACACATATGTAGTGACCGTATAAGGAAGAAGAAAAGTGGAATCATAAAAATACACACATAGCAGCACTGAGATTCTGAAGAAACTTGTAAGTCTTGAGGTCAAAGAAGGCATCATAAGATAGACAGATTTAATGGAACTTGAAGGATGGATAAGCTTTTGACAAAGAGGTAAATCATGAACCCTGGCTCTGGAGGTTAGGAAAGGCTTCATGGAAGAAGATACAAAGGATGATCGTGGTGACCTGCTGGATAAAAGGGAGAAAGGTGGTCCAGGCAGAGACAACTGGCCAGTCAAAGCCGTGGAGGCATGGTGCATCCTGCAGACACCACAAACATAATAGGGTTGGAGCATGGGAATGGGGGGAGGTGGAGCCGGGAGACAATGTGAAACATGGCCAGATGTGACACCAACAGAGAAAGGAGCGGAGAAGTTTTCAGGTATGGTTAGAAGGCAGCTAACTGTTTGGCCTAAGAAGGGCATGGGAACTACCTTAAGGGAATTGTGGGTATGAGGCTGGAAAGGGTCAGTGTGGAAACACGGAGAGCAGCTGGACAGACTCATTTCTCAGGACCTCAATTTCCTCAGCGATAAAGGAGGAACAAAAAGGTTCACCTTCTGATCTCAGCATATCCTTGCTCGCAAGTACTCAAAGGATCCCTGTTTCCTATGTCAGACCCAGTTCTAGAGTTTCTCAGTGGTCTCAGGGTGACTTCCCTTGTGAGAGGCAAGATTTGGAGGGGCAAGGCCATGTGCACTGGGGTCAGCCTGTCTGATCGGGCCCCAGTCCAGCCACTTATGAGCTGTGTGGATTTGGGCTAGCTACTTAATCTCTGCTTTTTTCTTTTGGGGACAGTGTCACTGGCCCTCATATGTGGGACCCGAACCGGGGCTGCTGGCTCCCCAAGCCAGCGCTTAACCACCGCGACACTTGGCCAGCCCCTTAATCTCTGCTTTTTATTTTATCTGTATTTAAATCTTTACTGATTTGAACACAGTAGCTACTCATTAAAATATATGTCGAATTAAATTTTCAGTTACCTTACATTGTTGCCTGATCTCCACCAAGAATTATAAAATATGAAAAAAATAAAAACAGGCAGCTCTAAGAAACCTGTTTCCTTAGGCTGATGGGATTTTCATACCCCTTGTTTCTCTTCCAAGTAATTCAAAGGAAAAAGAAAGGATGGGGGAAATTGAAAAACCTAAACTCTTCTTTTTCAGGTGATTCTACTTTGCTAAAAGTTGTGGGAAAAGTAAGTCTCATATTTCTCATCTTAGGACAGACTTTATGAATAAAACTTAAGAGACTGCCCCATATTAGCTTCTATTTCAAAGTTAATTTCAAAATAAACATTATTATAGATACAACTTGGTCAGCTATTAATGTCCCAAATATTAATTTTGTTCTGTGAGTTTTCTTAAGTTATTTGGGCTACACATTTATCCCTACAGGTTGGTCTTACTGACTTATTCTGTTTTAACCTGACTAATAAAACATGTTTTTATAGGATAAATGGAAGTAGAAGTATCTAAGATATCCATTTTGGGGGAGATAGTGGGGGTGGAGGGAGAATTTCATTTAATCTTAGCAGATACATCCGTGTTCTAACTGTAACTTGCTTTTTCTAAAATGTAAAAGTTCCCCCCCACCAAAAAAAAAGTAAAGGTTTTCCTTAAATAAGGTTCTACACTTAAAAAGCACCCATGCCCTACCCACTGAACCCAGAAATGGCATTACATACAAAGATTTAAACAATAGCTATATTTAGATTTCAGCAATAATATTTTTTTGAAAGCTAGATCAACTAAAATCTCTTTAAGGGAGAATTTGATTAATTAAAACAAGTGATGTAAAAGCTGTATAACTTGGCCACAGAACACCTGCTCGGAAGGCGATGGAACCGGCGAGGTGAAGACAGCGTGTGTACCAGCTGAGGGTAGAAAAGACGACAGGTTGCACAGGGCGGGGAAGGCAGGCTGTGGGCAGCGGTCAAGAGGCGGCTCCGTGGGACATGTTGAGCCACTTTGAACACAAGTCTGAGTGGAGGGAGAGAGATCCGCTGGGCACTGGGATATCACTGTCCTCCAGCTTGAACAAGAGGCCACCTTGTCTCTCTGTCATTCTCGCCAGCAGGGGCGGGGCCTTCTGACCATTACCCACCGTCTCTCGCTGCCAGCCTCCTGGGTTTCCAGGGATAACTGACACATCAGAAGACAGGAGCGGCGTCCTAGCGCACTGTGCTGTGGAGGCAGGTCCCTCCAAGCTCCCGCAGGGGTAGATTCTAGTGGCTCCACCAGGAGGCATCCAGCCACTGTCCCCAGAGGCCACAGGACCGGCCTGTCCATTTTCACACCTCAGGCAGGGTAATTGAATTAATTTCACTCAATAATTCAAAATTAATTTTTAAAGAGATGATTTCATGCATTTTTAATTGATTTCCTTTCTCTTCAAGCTTTTTTTATATATTACATTAAGCTAAACACACTAATTTAAATACGTTTTCACAAAAAGTGAAATAATCACCTTGTTTATCATGAAAAAAAAGAAAAAGCAATACATAGAAACAGACACCAAAGGAATGGTTACCAGAAGGGAGAGGATGAGGGGGATGGATGAAAAGGGGAGGGAAATATAGTCGATAATATTGTGGTAAGTTTACACAGTGACAGATGATTCCTAGAATTAGTGGGGTGGTCACACTGTAAGGTATAAAGGGGTCAAGTTGCTATATTGTACACCTGAAACTAACATAATCAGCATAAGATTGTATAGCAATTATCCTTTAAAAAATAAATTAAAAAAAGCAAAACAATGTGGCCAATTTTAGTTGAGCACTAAAATATTGATGATGATGATGTGATTTTTTTATAAGAAAAAACTTAGTCTTATTCATCTTGAACAGAAATTTATTTTCACGGACAACTATTTCTAGCTCCCACAGATGACTGGAAAATACTTAAGGAAAATGAGTTGTATGGTGAATAAATAGTCAGTACCCCTCGAGGCATTAGAGGGGCATTAGAGAATTAGAGTTAGCATTCCTGAGGGTTTAAAAGTTCTGGAGGTAAGGCTGCCCTTCTCATTCTATGTTTTATTCCCCAGGGAGAAGACTCCTCCAAAGTAGGCATCTTATCTTTCCTCTCCTTCTCCACGGATTCTCTCCCTGTGAAACATGCAAAATGCAGGTGTGGGCATACCTGTGTTTAACGACAACAAACAACAAACACAAGCCACAACCAAATAATGGTCTGTTTGGCTCAGGGTGTCCCCAGAATCAAGCCACAACCATTCCACTTTTACTAGTACTGCTCCCTCCTGCGATCGCTAATTTGCAAAACATTTTCACATATGCTATTTCGTAATGCTTTTATTTTTTTACAACCCTGGTGTTGCCAGGCCGCAATAGCTCTGTGTTCTTAGGGAGGTCTATTGGCTTCTTTGGACTATTAGGATACTGTCTAGTCAAATGCATTAATGACTTAGGAGGAGTCCGGGGTATGATGCTGGAAGGCACACAGCAACACTCATGAACTAAGTATCAGGAGACATGCATGATTCCCCTACGTAAGGATTTTTTGCACACATCTCACTCTTGGTTGTGAGAGCACACAGGACGAAGGTAAAAAGAGTGATCACCTGCTGGAAGAAAACTAAGCTGCTCCTGTATTCTGTCACTTTTAATCCTTGGGTAAAATCTTTAGGAAAAAATCCTAGTTTAAACTGTTCACTAAAATTCAGCACCGCCCCCGACCACCTTTCCTAGTTTCTTGCTAATTAATGACTCAATATTTGGAGAAAATGTTATCCAGCTTCAGAGTCAATAACACTAGTTATCACAGGAAGTTAAGATTGGTACTGTGATTAGGATAGAAACGCGCCTAAAAGTTGTTTTATTTTTCAGCAAGGTGTTGGAAAGTTGTGGGAAAAGAAATGAACTGTTTTTCCAGCATATTGCTTTGGTGAGCCTTATTTTATGGCAACCAACATGAATAATCAACAGTTTCATTTAAAAACTTTTTTTAAAAAACACTGGTAAAAGAATTGAAAATTACTGAAGGATAGAATCATAAAAATAGCTTTTTTTTTTTGGCCATGTAAGGGCATCTCTAATAGTGGGCCTAGGCAAGAAATAACGTCCTCTTTGTATAAAGTTATATTTTAAAAAAAGGGAGAGAAAATTTGAAAGCGTGTGAGAGGTAGTCTGTCAATGAACTTGGGAACAATGCCAAGTTGATGAAGAGAAATATCCTGAAAGATCATCTTCCAGGAATTATCTAGTGACTATACACAGACACAAAAAGCAAAGTTAACTTTCGAAAAAGAGATATGCTATTCTGGCAAGATAAACCTGGGGTTGGCAGTAGGGGTCCTTTAAGATACTATTTTTTTTTCTTAATAAATTTATATTCTTCAATTTGGAGAGTCTTTGAACTCATTTTTCCCTCTTCCTGGGTTCCCAGACTTATTTCAAACATTGGTTTGGGAGGGACCATTATGACCTGTCTCTAAAATAGATGGAAAGCAAATAGCTGTTACTAACTTGGTAGTCAGAAAGTGATGTGAAAGATGAGACAAAAACTCTTATATTGAACTAAGGTCTCTGCAAATTTTTCCTCTAGGTAATACAACATTTGGTGAAGGAAAGAAAGACTTAAGCAAACAAACAAACAAACAAACAAATAAACAAACTGAAACCCCAGCTCTTGTTTCCCCACCCAGCGTTAGGATGTCTGAGGGACGCTGCTTACAAGCTCCTGATTGGACCAGACACAGTCAGAGACACACTCGGGGATCGGAGGAATAGTGTGTAATGAGGCATCAGTGCCCAGTGAAGAAAGGGGAAAGATGAAAAAGAATACGAATTAGCCCCTGGTGCTGCAGAACTCAGGAGACCCACAAAGGCTAATTTCAAATGGCTGGAGATCTTACATCTCAGGGATGAACTTGCTTCTTGATGCACTCGGAGCTCCCATTAATGTTAATGCTGTACCAAGCCCACTGAGAAGAGAATAGAGCTCCTTAGTTTGCTTTCATCAAATTCGGTGATTTTTTTTTTTTTAACGGGTGGGGGAAAAAAATCTGGTTACCTTTATGAATGAAGACAGGGACCTATGCTAATGTACAAATGTGTTTGGGTTGAAAAAGAAAAAGAGAGTGAACCATAAGTCTTCTCCAAAGCACACAGAGGAGATGGCAGCTCATGGAAAAAGGCAGCAAACATCCTCAGTTGAAGTCCATCCAGGGGCCTTTCAGAATGAGGACTTTAGAAAATCAGAATCATTTTTCTTTTTGGTACCATTCACCAAACCCCTCCCTGCAAAAACATGCATGGAAATGCTTGGTGAATACTATTAGCAGTTTTTCCAAAGAGGGAAATTGGGGCAGAAAAAACCTTAACTTTTCTTCTAATGAGTAGAATAATTCAATGAGAGATAGAAGAGGGTTCACTTACAGGCAGGGAAAGTTAAGTGGTGAAATGAAATTAAACAGTTGTCAACTTCTAGAAGATGGACACTGGAGAGATGACTTTGGTGCTATAGTCACAGATGACACTCATTAATCCAGGTGGACTCTAGTATGATACAGCCTTGGGTCTGGAGGGCTTTTTCTTTAGTTCCATATGTCCCTATATCTGGGAGATTCCAGTTGAGGTCTTTGTGACATGGATGACTGAGTTTAGGCATGCAGTGGAAATGACTAAGGGGATGGAACATTTGTAGCAGGATTATTATCCTTTCAACAGGCCTCTAAGCTGGGCTCTCATAACTGGCCCCATGAGAGCTTACTCTGAACATAGGTGAGAACTCGGAGCCTCATTACACTGGCCTGCAATATTCTCTTTAGTTCTGAATCGAGGAACACATTTTTCAGTGATAGTTCTCACTCTTAAACTTAACTCCTCATTTGGAGTCAGAAGCTGTCCATTTTTCATTCACTGTATTTCTTTTTTTTTAATAAATAATGAAAACTAAAAGCCTTAGGGATAAATAACCACGTTTGAATATTTCGTCTTTGTTTCGGAAACTTGTCTCCATATTTGCATACTCTTTATAACTGCCATTTTATTTCTGTTCGTCAAGATTTTTAAACTCCATATTGCCTAAGTCTGGAATGAATAAACACACACCACCCTGATAAAATCATTCAAGGTTCTGCTGAAGTGAATGAGACTGAAACAAATATAAGCTTAGACAGTAGAGTTCAGTCCAATGTCCATTATATAAAGTGAAACTTATAATTAGAACTAAAGAATGTTAGAAATAGCCTATTCTATACCATTTGTCCAATTGTCCAAAATTCTTGAGATACTTCTAAATCATCTCTGAGTTAACTATTAAATATTCCTAACAATCTTATTACAGGTGTAACTAAGAGACAAGAAACTGTATATATCCAACTTGACAAGTTTTGACATACGTATATATCTATAAAACTTTCACACATCAAATAATGAACAAGTCTCTTATTGCCCCTTTGTAATATACTCCTTTCACCTCTCCTCAACCACTCCCATCCCCAGGAAACTACTGATCAGGAAACTAGTCACTACACGCTAATTTGCATTCCCTATAGTTTTATATAAATAGATTCATACTATATGCTCTTTTCTGTCTGGCTTATTTCACCTAGCATAATTATTTTGAGATTCATTCATACTGTAATATGTATCCAAAGTGGATTCCTTTCCCTTGCTGAGTATCCTATTGTATGTGTATACTCTATTTACCTAGCGATGGACCATTGGCCTCTTCAGTTTTTGACTATTATAAACAAAGTTGCTATGAACATTCCTAGCGCATTCATGTACATGAACATTCATGTACAAATCTCTGTGTGGATATACACTGTTTTGCTCTTACATAAACACATTGGAGTGGAAATACTAGGTTGTAGCTTTTTAAGGAACCACTCAATTATTTCTCTAAAGTGGTTGCATCATTCTACATTCCCATTAGCAGTATCGAGTTGTCATTCCACCACCTCTTGGCTAACACTCAGTCTTTCTAATATGTATGTCTTAGAATCTTGTTGTGGTTTTGGTTTGCATTTCCCAAATGATGAATGATATTGAAAATCTTTTATGTGCTTCATTGTCATCCATGTATCTGTGGTGAAATGCTGTTCAAATGTTTTGCCCAATTTTTAATTGGGTTGTTTTGTTTTCTTATTACTAAGTTTTGAGATTTCCTTATGTATGCAGGATCAAAGTCTTTGTCAGATCTATGATTTACAAATATTTTCTTCCAGTCTATTGCTGGTCTTGTCACTTGCTAGATTTAAATAGCAGGAGTTTTAAATTTTAATATCGTGCAATTCATTTTTTTTTTCTTTTCTGGAAAGGTTTTTGGTATCAAATTGAAGACATTTTTGCCTACCTCAAGGTCATAAGTCTTCTCATTTTTTTTTTTTAGAAGCTTTATAGTTTTAGGTTTTACATTTAGGTCTATGATCTAGTTTGAGTTAATTTTCTTTTTCTTTCTTTTTTTTTTTTTAATATGGTGAGAGGTATGGACCAAAGCTAATTTTTCTTTTCACAAATGAATATCTAACTGTTTCAGTACTACTTGTTGAAGTGACTATTTTATTTCTCCACCAACTTACATTTGTACCTTTGTTTAAAGTTGGTTGCCTATAAATGTGGGGGTCCACTCCATTCATATATTTGTCTGATATTATGCCTTATTAAACTGGTTAGAACCTCTAGGTCAATGGTGAATTAAAGTTCACATCTTTGTCTTGTTTTTGATATTACAGGCAGAATGTTCAGTGTTTTACCATTAAGTATGATGTTAGCTATAGGTTTTTTGCAAATGTACTTTATCAATTTGAGGAACTTCAATTTTATTCTAACTTTGCTGAGAGTTTTCACTGTTTTTCTCAAAGAACAAGTTTTTTGTTTCACTGCTTTTCTCTATTGGTTTCTATCAATATTTCATTGTATTTACACTTTGATCATTATTATTTCATGTTGTTTTGCTAATTCAGACTTGTAAAAATTTAGATTTAATATTTTTTGACCTTCTTAAGATGGGAGCTGATGTCACTAATTTGAAATCTTCTTCATTTTCTGCATAGGCATTTAGTGCAATAAACTTCCTCCTAACCACTCACTGCTTTAGTGGTATCCTGCAAATTCTGATACATTGTATTTTTATTTTACTTACAATGCATTTTAATTTTCCTTATGGTATCTTCTTTGAACCATGAGTATTTTGAAGCATGTCACTCAGTTTCCAAATATTTGGGACTTTTCTAAAGGTCTTTCTATTAATGATTTCTAATTCAACTCCCTTGTGATCAGAGAACATATTTTGTATGGCTTAAATCTTTAAAGAATTTATTGAGACTTGTTTTAGGGCCTTGACTATGGTTTATTTTGGTAAATGTTCTATGTGCATTTGAAAAGAATGTGTATTATGCCATGGCTGGGTGGAGTATTTTATAAATGTCAGTGAGGTCAAGTTGGCTTATAGTGCTGCTTAAATCTTCTATAGCTTTAAAGATTTTCTGCCTATAACACAGGGTTTTCTCCAACTATAATGTGGATTTGCTTATTTCCCTTTGCAGGTTCTATCATTTTTGCTTCATATATTTTGAAACTTGGTAATTAAGTATATAAATATTTGGGATTGTTATGTCCTCTTATGAAATGATCCCTTTTTCATTATGAAAGAACTTCTTTATTCATGGTTATTTCTTCTGAAATCTACTTTGTCTAATATTAATATAGCTACTCTATCTTCCCTTTTATTAGCATTATTAGCATGGTATATATTTTTCTCATATTTTTAATCTATTTTGTCTTTATATTTGAAGTGCATTTCTTGTAGGCAGCACATAGCTAGGTCTAGCTTTTTTGTTGTTGTTGTTTTTCAATGAGACAGTCTCTACTTTTTAATTTGGATATTTATATTATGTTTATTTAATGTGATTATTGATATGGTTATGTTTATATTCATCATCTTGCCATTTGTTTTCTATATGTCACATCTGTTTTTTGTTCCCCCTTTCCACTTCTTTTGGATTAACTATTTTTTTATGATTCTATTTATTTTATTTCCTCTTTTGATTTATTAGCTATAAGTCTTTGGTGTATTACTTTTGTATTTTGTGTATTACTTTTGTATTTGTTTTAGGGTTTATAACGTGCATCTTTAACTTGTCAGATCCACCTTTGGGTGAGTACGCTAGCTCACATAAAAGAGCCTAACAATATAGTATTTTCTTCCTCCCTCCTGAAATTTGTGCTAGTTTTTCATGCATTTTATTTTTACATATGCTATAAATCCCATATTTTATTGCTATTATTTTTGTTCAAGCAAAAATTATTTTTCTTTTAAAGAGACTTAAATATTAAGAAAAATCTTGCATATTTACTCATTTGCCATTTCTGGTGCTCTTTATTCTTTTGTGAATATTTATATCTGGTGTCACTTCACTGGGTATAGAATTTTGGGTTGATAACACTTTTCTTGCTGTATGTTAAAAATGTTGCTTTCAATGGGAAATCTACTCTCATCCTTACCTTTATTCCTATGTATGCAAGGTCTATTTTTCGGCTGCTTCTCTTGCTATTTAAAAATTTTTGTTTGTCACTGGTTTTGAGCAATTTAATTAAAATGTGCCGTTGTGTGGTTTTCTTCATATTTTTGTTTGCTTGTTTGTTTGTTTGTGACTTGGGTGCACTGGGTTTCTGCATGTGGGTTTATGGTTTCCATCACATTTGGAAATTTTTCAGGCATTATTTCTTTGAACATTTTTTTCCATTCTCCCCTCTCTCATCTTCTTCAGGGACTTACATGTATACTAGGTTGCTTAAAGTTGTTGCCCAGCTTATTGATTGTTAATTTTTTTTTTTTTTTTTTTTTTACAGAGCAGTGTTACTGGCCCTCATATGTGGGATCCGAACCAGGGCCGCTGGCGTCGTAAGCCAGCTCCTAACCACCGCATCACTTGGCTGGCCCGATTGATCGTTAATTTTTTAAAGCCACTTCCCTCTCTGTCATTTTAGATAGTTTCTATTGTTATGTTTTAATATTCCTAATATTTTCTTCTGCAATGTCTAATTTTTTGTTAATCTTATCCACATTGCTGTTATGATCGTAAGTTAAATTTAGATTTCTTTAATATCTTCCATATCTCCACTAACTCTTTGAACACACGGAATACAGTAAAATAACCTTCTTAATGTCCTTATCTCCTAATTATAATGTGTATCAGTTGTTTGTAGGTTTTGATTAATTGATTTATCTATTCATTATGGACAGTACTTTCTTGCTTCTTTCCATGTCTGGTATTTTTGATTAGATGTTACATTGTGAACTTTACATTTTGGGGTCATGGATATTCTTGTATTCCTGTAAAGATTTTTGAGATTTGTTCTGGGATGCAGTTAAGTAACTTGGAAACAATTTGACCTTTTGGGTCTTGCCTTTAAGATTTGTACTAAGACAATGCTCAGACTGGGGCTAACTCTTCTCCACAACTGAATCAAAATCCTTTTAGGTCCTTTACCCAATGCTCTGTGAGTCTTGATGGTTTCTAGTCTGGCTAGTGGAAACAGACACTGTTTTCAGTTCCATTTGAGGGCCGAGCACTGATACCTCTAGTCCTTTCAGATGGTTCTTCCCCATCCTTGCCTGCTTTCTTCACTGATCAGCATTCAGCTGAATAATTAAGGGCAACCTCCTACAAGTTTCTGGAGTTCTCTCTCTCTCTGCAACTCTCTCATCTCTGTTTCTCTGCCGGTGCATTCTAGCCATTTAGGTCTCCACACATTCTCAGCCTTGTTTCCTCAACTCAGAGGGTTCTTCAGGCTCTGTCAGGGACCTTGTCCCTGTAAGCTGGAGCAATTGTAGTACTAACTTTTGTTTCCTGTCTCAGAGGAACTGCTCTCATTCACTTTCTCATCTCCAGTAATTTGAAAAGCCATGTGTTATATAGTTTGTCCCTTTTTTCATTTTTCAAGTAGGAAGGTAAATCAGACCCTGTTACTCTTGGTTGGAGGCAGAAGTCCCCATGTTCACTGTACATGTGAAGAGATCAAACTTTCCTTTAATTTATGGGCAAGTTTGCTTTCAAGAGACATCTATGATGATCAAAATATGGTGAATTTTTTTAAACAAAATACTCAGATTAAGTTACTTTGTATAAAGAGCTATAGTATTTTAGCACTCATATTCGGCTAGTCCCAGAGAAAATGCCCTTGGTTTGGTATCTGAGACTATAACCTGTATCTCTTTTAGGCAAGTAAATCAATTGAATAGCTGTCATTAAGAGCCCTAGATGTCTTTATTTCCTTACTAAAATTAAGGAGATCAAATTAAATTAAACCAAGCTGGTTTTCCAGTTTGCAATAATTCTGGCACCATCTTTTTCCTCTTTTGGTTTTAAAGTTGAAGGAAAAAATGGTTTTCCAAAAATATATGACAATTCACTTTGCAAAGCTGAATTCTGAGCCATGGAAACTAACACTGCATCAAGGGCTGTGTTCAGAATTGCATTCATCAAACTAAGGTTGGATTTGCCAACCTGGGGCACTGCCCGATTGTCATTTCCAGGAAAATGATGTGAGAAAATACTTTGAAGAGGGAAAATAATTATCTTCCCTCAACAACTTCAAAGGTAGTCCTAGAAAATGAAAATGAATCCATTTCTCCTGACTTCGGGACCATATTATTAACTGTGAACTTGTTTCACGACACAAATGCAGAGTGGATAGTCTGTTTCTCTGAACTGGATCCATAGAGTAAGGGAAGATGGTATTCACTTCTTTCTTTGGGTTCCAGCCAATGGGGTTGGATGGGGTAGAAACATCTTATGCTTCTGTCTCTCACAGCTTCTCTGTTAGAACCTTCTGGAAAAAAATCAGCGCTTATACCAGAACTCAGTGTTCATGGTGTCACCCATCCTATTTTTCAAGGTCCAGCTACAATCATACCACTGCCCATGAATCCTTTCCCAGAGAGGTCAACTTCCACTGCTCTTTTCCAACCTGTTTAATAGTTTAGATGGCCTAAGTCTAAAGTATATATTTTGGTTGTCAATATTGTGCTATTCTGAATTGTTTTTTAATTGTTTCTGTGCTTATATTTAATGTCTTATTAATGGACTGGTGAGCTACTTTAGGACAGAGAATATGAATTATTTTCTTTATAGTTCTTGTTGTGTCCAATAAAGTAGTCATCACTTTCTCTGTCATCCTTAACTAGTCAGTAGTCAGTCATGTGTATGTATATATATATATATATATATATATATATATATATATATATATATATATATAAAAGTAAACTAAACTCCCTTTAGTCCAGAGGTTTTTAATCTATACAATTTGGAGGTCAGATTAGCTGCTTTACATGGTTATTTATGAAAAAAATTTACAAAGCTATTGATTCTATATAAAATTCCATTGATTCAAGTTACATTTGTAGATCCCAAATCTGTGCCAAGCACCAATGATAGGTGCCTTATAAAGACAGATGATTAAGGCATAAAATTCATAATTGGGAGAAGGGATTGATTAAAGGGCAGCAAAAATGTGGATATAAAAAAAAAACACACCAAAAACAACCCAGCACAGGTGGATAAAATACATTAAAGGACTGTTTAATCAGCTTTGAAACAGAGTCACTTATTCCACTGGCAATTTGACCTTGGGGGAGTGGAGCTTGATTTGGTTATTTAACAAGATGAGCATGATGTTAACTAATGATACATCAGAAAATCTTTCCAAAAATTAAACATTTAGTTATTTAGCAGATAATATGACCCTCCACAGAAGAAATGTTCCCATGAAAATATTCACAATGATTCTTTTAATTACCAAAAACAGGAATATACATCCCTATTTGCTCTGCACAAACATCTAGGAGAAGAAACTACAGTTATTGGGGGAGATTCTAGTCCTTGGGTGAGGTGTCCTGGGGGGACAATACCTTACGGGGTAATGGGCCTTACTTAATCTTCCTCAAAGCTATCAGTATCTAGATATTCTAGACTTCCTCAATGTCATCAATGCATTTCTCATCGAGTCCGAATTCTATTTTTCAATAATCATCACTCTTTAGTGGCTAACAAAAGGCTTTCTTGAGTTGCCCTTGTGTCCTACATGAGTTCCACAAATAACTAATTAACCTCCTGTACAAAAGTCAGCATGAAAACAGAAGGAAGCCTCTGTGAAGAAGCTTCAGAGATCTGAGTCAAGATCTCCTGAGCAAGCTCCACAAAGCTTCCTCTCTCCTCAGAGTTCTCTCCAGAATTAAATGCTTATTGACTTCACGCTAATATCCATTTAGTAATCTGCCGTTTTTGTTTGTTTTAATAGAGCACTCAGTTTTACAGTAGAAGGGAATTATGCAGTTTAGAAGTATGAATATTAAAAAAGGATTTAATTAAATCTGTTGCCTGAAACCTCTGTCTAAAGCTATAATGACAAATTTAGTCCATATTTATTATGGTGCACAGGGGACCTTAACCAGATCATTAGTTTATATGCCTTACACAGTAGTGAAGTTCTAAAACTTTACATTTTGCATATTATTACATTATTCATTTTTCCAACTAGGCATAAAATATGTCTTCCCATGAGTACAATACCTAATTCTTCAAAATATACAAAGATCGCAATAAAATGATTAAATTACAACTCTTACATCTGTTCTTCTTGTCTGATTATAAATTAAAATGTTTTAAAACAGGAGAAAACAATTCAGGTAACAAATGGATTTAAACTGTTCAACTTCTTATAGGTTGGCGAGCAAATAAGTTTAGACATATAAACCTAACACACAGGCACATGGACATGCAAAAATATAGAAAGGTGCCCACTTAAGACTGACCCTATTTTCAGTTTCTACGGCTTTTAGTGCCTGTTAAAAGCATTTGCCTAATAAGAGCCTGCAATAAGTTAAATGTACTCTCTTCTGATGATGACATAAAAATTGAACTAGCCAATGGAGGTGCCCATGTCTGAGAAATAACTGAATGAAACTGCTTTGTATATAAAATATCCTTTGTTTTAAAGCCAAACTATAAAATATTATGTCTGCCAGGAGGAAAATATTTAATGCCATGCTAATCCATTAGCTACCACTGCAAAACGCTGCCTTGTGTTTTCTTTAACAATCACACATTAACTCATGGTTAATTTAATGATGGAAATAGATGCAGGCATAAGACACCCTGAAAGCATTTTTGATGTAATCTGTGAAGTCATCAACTGTTCAGTCATCGGCCACAAAACGCAAACTTGAATATTTCCATCAATTGTCACTGACGTAGCCTTCAATTTGAAGTTACCTTATGATAAAGTCTCAGTACCAAAAAATGCATAAAGTAATTTTTTTTTATAAGTAGTAACTTAACATATACAACAACGTAATTTTGGAATTCATACTTTAGGGGTCAGTGTACATATGGCCATGTTGAATTTCATGGCATTTTCTTCAAAGCCTACTGCTCATCTTGAGAGATTTTATATTAATTGTTAAGCACTAGATTTTAGATGCCTGATCAGCAGGAAATAGCATGTTGACCTGTCAAAACTGTCTACATTCACATACACCCTTACACAATTATTATGTGAAACCAAAATTATTAGGTGCAAAGTCAAAGAAAGACAGACACATTTAGTAGTTGAGAACTCTAGTCTTTAGTGGGGCACAGGCAGAAGAATGGGTTGAAGAGCTTTGGGCAGGATAACTGGAATGTGAGCATTAGTTCTTTGGAAAAGGCACCTCGGACTACGAAATGGTCAGAATAAAGGAGACTGCAATCAAGACAAAAGTGTTAGCCTCATGGGAAGATTCCTGGGAGAGGGAGAGGCATGTGCCATGCTGAATTCAACAGCAATAACCCACTCTTCAAGAGAAGAGACTTCATATGCACGCAGCAAATCACAGCATTTGAATGAAACTGGCCTTTAGTTAGTCTTAGCTTGAAGTATTTTTTTTCATCTCAGAGATTAAAAGAGAATTAAGAGAACCTCGTTCTATGAATTTTTAGATAGAAAAAATAAAATTTGAAGAAAACAAACAAGAAATTATGTAGTCCCTCTTCTTCTAAATAGGGCTACACAAAAACTCTCATTCAAGGCAGCTATGCATCTGAAAGGACAGATGCTTTTATGTCTTCTCAGATAATCAGCACAAGGTACAAAGACTAATGCCAGCCAGCTCAGAGGACACCTGTGGCTGGAAAGCCTCCGTCCTCTGTGCCTGACACAGCATCCAGAGCCATGGCACTCTCAAGCAACTGTTGTCCTCCTGGAGTGAAATTAATAAGTTAGGGTTTGCTCATTTTGTAAATATTTTCCCACAGGTGTGTGCATGAGGAAAGCCAGCATGATAATTCAGGGCTTCTCAATGTTTCTGGATCAACTGAAGTTTTCTTCAAATTGAGATGCCATGAAACACTTTTTAGTTTTCTTCTATCATGAATGGATGTATTTACTTTAGATGAAAACTACTTTTTATATTCCCATGACATATGCCTTCCAGATAAATTTGACGGTAATATCACAAAGAGTTTATTTATTATTATTATTATTATTATTATTATTATTATTACTTCAATTGCAAAGCGAAACACACGAAATGAACAGCCGTACTCATACAACCTCAAATGAGTCAAACCTCTCCTCGTTACTCATTTGAATATGAGGAAGCTACAGCACCCTGAAGATTGAACTCACTGCTATGAAAACAGCTCACAGCTGTAATGTGGCAAAGAGGAATCTAAATGCTATTCCCAGGAAAGAGTGAAGGGGAGGTCGAGAGACACAGGGACACACACAGAGAAAGGCCTGGTTGGAACAAATGCAATCTGTCAGCTTTCAAAAGGAATATACTCGAGTTTGGTCAAATGACCCTATTCACAAGACCGCCTTTGATTTATACAATAATCTGCAGAAATCCAGTCCCACCCCACAATCTGTAGGGAGCAACACATCACCAACACAGCTCTGGCTTCATTACAGGACATCCCCGGATAAATGAAATCTGGATCTGGCCTCTGTCCACTGCTGTTCTAAATGAGTCCAGCCAGCCTGGCCCACGTGTGTTCATTTCATTTTCTGGAGCCAAATGACTACCATCTGCTGTCATGAAGCCGTCACACAGTCAGTAATGGAAGATTTCTGAGGAAGAGAATGGCTGAAGAATGAATGTATGACAGTGCAGCTCCTATCGAGCAGGAAGAGAACAGTAACCCGTTTGAAAAGAAACAGCGATGTGTTCTCTCACTTCTCAGCAAGTGCATTGTCATACAAATCTTTATTTGGGCTCAAGACGTTGACAGGTCAATTGAACAGAATAAGTCTAGTTTATGATGCAGTTGTCAGAACTGGTTAAAGCAGGAGCCTGTATACCGACATCCTGAGATATTCCAACAATTTTTCTTGCAAACCAGCACCTTGAGGTTAATTACTTTACCAATTTGAGTAAATGGCAAGCCATATTCCCATCTGTCTCCATTAGTTCCCCACTATTTCTCAATTTATGATGACTAGGGTCAAGGCTGTGGTACAAAAGAAGAAGTAATAAAGCATGAATGGAGTAATTTTCTGTGTATACAAATGTGGTAGCCACGGCATAAATAAGGCAAAGACAATGCACATGTGAATAGTCTCAGCTTTGAAACCTCTGGATGCTAACTACATTTACAGTAAATGCGTCTCCTAATTTGTAAGTGTAAAACAAACACAAGTGACAAGCTGCACTTTTCATATTTATGGGCTGCAAGCAAAACTCTGATATCATAGGCAGACAGGCTCTGGCTGGTCTCAAAGGAGAAGCCAAGTCATAAAAGATTCCGAAAGGCCTAGAACAGTCAGTTTCTCCTAAGCTGCCTTGTTCACCAAAAGCAAGCTCTTTGGTAAAGAAAGAAATGTTAGACTTCTATGTTGGTACCAATGGAAGGTATTAATGAATCTTTTTACATTTGGCATAAACATTTCTTGCTATTTACATAGGACTCAATGTTGGAATCCCTTAAAATCTATTTACAAGTGTGACTGATGGAAAAGTTAGTTTTCAACATTGTCTTTCCTTTTCTCTCCCCTCACTTTGTCCCTCCCTCTACCTGTCTCTTCCTTCCTTCTTTCCTGTTTTTCTCTCTCATTTTAATCACTATCAAACATAAAGTAATTTATAAATTTTATGTGCATATGTTCTAATCTAAATCATAAATATATAATATACTTTAACTTTGAATTTCACATCATATTATTTCAGTATTCAAAATAAACGGTATTTTTTGAAGGCCTTAATGTATAATTTAAGAAGAAATCATAGCCAATTTCTCCAGTTTATTAATAGGTATGGCAGATTGATATGTGTTTAGCTAATCTGCTTTTCTCAAACACTGGTAGTTAAAAAAAAAAAGGCAGAGAAGATAAATCTTTGGCCACTTGCCACAAATGGTCAAAATGATCATTAATTAAGTACAAGAATAAAATAGAGTTTATAGCAAATGAGGCATAAGACATATATTTTACAATAAAGGATTCAAAACCGAGTGAAAGCAAAACTACTGCCCCATGATTGCTATAAAGTTCTAGATTCTGACACTGTTATCGATCGGGCATAGCTTCAAAGAAAATCAGCTTTGAGGAAAAACTAAAAGAAAAATATGTATTTTTCATAACTTCTGATGGGTCACCTGGAATAATGAGATTTCTTCTCGCCTTTCTGAAGGACTCAGGCAAATGGAATGGTTTTCTTTGACCTTCCCTCTGCCACCTAAGCCCATTTTCATATTGCTTTCAGGATACCTCTGCGCCTCTTGTCACCTTACTGTCCCACATTCCTTCTTCTCCTTTCACCCCAAAACACCAGCTACAGTTTACATGGGAAAAGAGAGAAGGCCTTCAGACATTTTGGAATGGCTTTTCCCCACTGATGAAGAATAGGATTAAAATCTAGGCTGAAGATCCTCCAAGGTTCTCTGAGCCACTAGGAGGCTGTCGGGTTGAGGGAAGACCCATCCTCGGTGAGGGTTTCTCAGGGCGGAGTCCTAAAGAAGGTCCATATTCCTCCTAAGCAGGACGTAGGGGAGGCAGAGTCTGGATCTGGGGTCCCTCAGATCGCAGGGGTAGAAAAGCAGGTGGTGTGTATATGGGTGCGGGTGGGGGAGGGGACCAGAGGAGAAATACAGAGACCTCTGAAAATGATTCCTGCATCTTTTCTTCGAGAACATAGGGTAATTAATGAGTGGGAGCAGCTGATCGCCAGCCCCTCAACCCTTCTTAAAAAGATGTGTTTAAGAGTATATAAATAGATTCATTAACTCAACCAAGGAATTTTAGCTCTGACTAGGTTCCAGAAGGGTGGCATTCAGAGATAAAAGACAGATTTTTGCCCTTGAAGATAATAGGCAAAACAGACAAGAAAATAAATCATTCTAACATGTAGGGTGGGGTGCTATGAATAGGATGCTATGGTTAGGGCTCCCAAATCAGCTTTGGGAGGCCTATGGAGCAGGACCGACTTGCTGGGCAGCATCTCTTTCCACAAATGCTCCTACATTGCCTGGTATTCTGCCAAATAAACAATCGCCTTCACTGATAAGTGCATGTTTTAAGTTGCAAAAACTCCCAAGAAGGGTAAAAGTAAGGAATAATGGTCATTTGTCTTTTCATATGAATTTATTTAAACATGCTAATTTCTCAGACCTTAGAAAACAAAAGGGAGGGGAAACCTTAGAAATCATCTGTCCAACTTCATCATTGTACTGAGGAGTAACCTACATCCTGGGAGCTGTGGGGGGAAGGCATGAGGCTTGTGTGGTCTCCTGAGGCCCTGGCCGCTGCAGAAGAATGGACCCCGGGTTGGCCAGCACCTACAGTCTCACCAGACCGTGCACTGGTGGATGACAGCAGTGAGGCTCTTCGCATCCAACTAAAGCTCTCTGGGCCTTATGTTTTCTACCCATTGATACTATTCCCTAGTGCTTTTTCTTTTGTTCATTCCCAAACATGCACTGAGCATTTCCCATGTGTCATGTACTGTGATAGGTGCTGTAAGCCTTTAAAATATGGAAAAAGAACTAGTAAAAGCAAAGAGAATAAGCTTTGGAGGCGAACATCACTGCCACTTAATAGCTCTGTGGAAGGCCTGAACTTTTGTAGCGCCAACATGGATGTAACACATACCTTACTGAATGGTTGAGAAGATTAGAGATGATATGTTAATATATGGAAAACATCTAGTACCAAGCCTGGTACAGAGCAAACATTCAATAAACGATAGGTGGGGCTATTTAATTTGCTTTCAATGGAGCATATCATCTGATGAGAAGATCCATCCGGGTGCCAGGCCCATTGCTATAAATGAGGAAGGTGTAGAGGAAGTCACCACAGCGTTATCTTCCAGGACCTGTGCCTTGAGCATTGTGGGAACAGAGAAGAGGGAGGAGCAAAGTTTCCCTAGATTAAATCTGCCAAGTTATCACAGGGCTGAGTTAGTCTTTGAAGAGTTTGCTGGATGAAATGAGATTTGAGGCAGAGGTTCTAATATTTGTAAAACATGGAGGTTTGAGAGCAGGGCCAGGTTGGGCTCAATTAGCATCTCTGTCTTATTCTTTTACTCAAAACACCCTGAAAGGATTATCATATTCCCATCAAAACAAGGTCAAATGGCATTTAAGACTCCTTAGTCCACTTCAGTGAAAGGATTTTCCACTGCATGTCCATGCAAATTCTCATTTGCATTTCACTTATTTGCTGTCCTCCCAAATATCTTGTCCATCTCCATCTCTAGAAATTGTTCACATAGTTGTCCCATCGGGATGCCTTTCTACCAGCTGTTTCTGATTTTAGTCATGTGTCCTGGCCTTGTCAAGTCCCAGCTCTTCCTCTCTTCCTCCACAACACATTTTTTTCCTTCCTCTGACTCCACGGCACTGAGTCCTCAGCACTCGATCACCACATCTGGTTCTGCATCACCTCTTCAATTTTAATTTGTCCATGTCTTGGTTTTCCACTGAAGTTTTAAGCTACATTTTAAACTTTTTCATTTTCCTTTCAGCAACATTCAAGTGTCTTATACATATCTATGTGATCAATGATTATACCTGATTGTCAATGTGATAAAGTGAATTTTCCTTTATTTTTTGGGGAAAAGATTTTGGGGGAGAATACAGAAGAAGATAATTTTTATAGAGGTCAATGGTCTAGGCCGCTCAGTCCAAGAGGATGTCACTGATCTAATCCATATGAGATATGGGGAGGACTCAGTATGTTAATATCATTTTAAAAACACACATAATTTCTCATCTTCTAGAGGTCAGGCAGCAAGCTGTCACTTTCCTCTTATGTAAAAATTAGTGGAATATTTATTCCTTCTACCTCACAGCAATCTTGTGAAGATAACATGAGAGACGCTGTGTTGGTAAGAGGATTTGAAGAGTCAGCCATTTTCAAGTACACAGGGTCTTCCCAGAATGTTCACATACACCCCTAGCAATGGGGCCAGTCCAGAGATTGTTCTTTTTCTACTTGTGGATTTTCTTCCTCCAGGCAGTCACATTATTTTCAGGTGAAAGGGTATGTTACACATTTTCCCTCCAGGAGAAACTATGAGAATAATGAGCTGAGAGTGAGAGCTTGGGCTGTGCTTAAGTACACAAAGTTCAAGTTTTGGGAACATACCTAATTAGACAGGGTAGGTGGAAGATTTCCTACAGGTGGTTTCTACCAGTGTAATTAAGCTGTGAGAATCAAATGAGATTAGACTGGTAAGACACAGAAAGGCCTGGAACACGACAGCCTAAGCTACCTTTCAGAAATTCTGCTTTGTTTTCACTCACATTGGGGGCCTGTTTGTAGTCAACTGCCTTAGTAGTTGGATGCTGAGTGTTTATCACTCACTCAGGCTCTCATTCTTCCTGTCAAACAATCTCGTCTTCACTGAGAATTCACGTTCAAGTCCAACCAATGGAGGATAGATTGCTATAAATGTCTGTGTGGGGCTCCTACAGGCAAAGCCTGTATGTCAAGGAGTTTTGATGAAAATCAGCAGCCATTTTTTTTTTTTTTTTAAGCCAGCTAAAAGCTCAGAGCAAAGTAGAGCAGGGTGGGGTGCCAGTGAGGGAGTAACAGGTAAAACTTGTCCTATAATGCCACATAAATAAGGGAAGCTGATAAAGAGTGGATGAACTCCCATTAAAATGAGAAAAAGAACCCACTTCAAATAATGGGGGTGGTAAAGGAAACTTGCTCCTCGGGAAGCTGAGGCTGTGCTTAAATGTAAGAGCTGTCAAGAAAACTTAGTCATTGTGCTACGTGCACTTCTCTGCACAAAGGGTGGCGGGGGTGGGGGCAGAGATGTGCTCAGGGTGGGATTTCTGCCCAAGCGTTTCCCTTCCTGACAGAGATGCCAGTGTCACCAAGGACCTCTGGACCATGAAGCCAGAGAGAAGCCTGCCTGCTGTGCACATAGCTGCATCTCTAGGGCTCGTATAGTGCCTGGCCAAAGGGAGGTGCTCCATAAATATTTTTGGAATAAATACAAATGAATTAGTGTAAGCTGGTGTAGTAGTTGGTGACAGGAGAGATTGGATGTGGGGTCAGGAACTCTAAATGTATAGGAAGCAATGCTTTGATTCAAGGTCACTGGCCTGAGCTGAGAACACTTATATTGTAATCGAGGCCACTCAATGAACCATGAGTAATTTTAGGCAAGTTTCCCGGGTGTGTGCTGACGTAACCAAACAACCTCATCCTGCTTGACCAGCATGGAAATCAGCAATTAGGATAAAATATTTGAAGGTTGCTGTCTGAAGGCGGTGCATTTTACCATTTTCTGGCTGTACTAGCTTCTTATATTGATTGTCCTTCATTTTCATCAGCACCATTCAGCTACAAATAAGAGTTTCATTTTCCCCCATCTTTCATGGTCATGGAGATGATCCTCATCCAACTGACTTTACTTAATAGAAGATGGACATTGTTCTCCAACCAGAAATGTCATTAAATTGTTTCTATATAAAATAAAACAGATCACCTTATGAACTGGAGGAAAAAAATAAAGCAGAGAATTTCCTTTAAATAAACCTGACATTGAAGTTCAGGAAAGAAATTGAAAGACATTTCAATATACAGTAGTACCCCTTTATCCACAATGTCACTTTCCAGAATTTCAGTTACCCATCATCCACCATGGTCTGAAAATATTAAATGGAAAATTCCAGAAATAAATAATTCATAAGTTTTAAATTGTGTGCCATTCTGAGTAGCATGACGAAATCTTGCATTCCCATCCCCTTCCACCCAGGACATGAATCATCCCTTTGTCCAGTGTCCATCCCTTTGACCTGTTAGTCATTTCATAGCCATCTGAGTTATCAGATTGACTGTTGTGGTATCACAGTGCTTGTGTTTGAGTCTCCCTTATTTTACTTAATAATGGCCCCAAAGCACAAGAGTGGTGATGCTGGCAATTCAGATACGCCAAAGGGAAGCCGTCAACTTGATCATTGGTATATATGTACAAGAAGAAACATAGTATATATAGGGTTTGGTACTATCTGTGGTTTCAGACATCCACTGGGGGTCTTGTCACATATCTCCCATGGGTATCGGGGATTACTGTATTTGCTTTCAGGTACTCTTTTTTTGGGGCGAGGGAGGATGAGAACAAAGGGCAAAGTATATTTCTTTACAATGGAAGATAGAAAAAAAAGATCTAACAGTAGTTCTTATTAATCAGATAGTCAGTCTGACTATGAACAACCAGGCGCCATGCCCTCAGCTACCCTGATTCCCGCTGTGAGCATCATCATCGAAAATCTAGTTATGAGAATGCAGAATTAGGAAAAAGTTCTCTCAGAGCTTTCAGAGAACCTATACGTTGTCATCAGTGGAAGGAATTAAATTGCAAAAAGAAAGCGAGAAGTAAGGGTTCCCAAGATGAACCATCTGACAGGTTGAGAAATTAAACTAAGTCCTATGTCAGGGGGACTTGGGTCTGTGGGAGCCTTGAAAGATCAAACATCCATAGTTCAGTTCCTGAAAATTCTTTGCTAGCAGGTGGTGCCAACATGGACTCTGACAGCTGAGGGTATTTGTATCTGCCCTGTGTCTGGGAGGATTACAGGGGCAACTTTGGTCTTGGAGACAATATGTTCACCTCACACCTGCTTTCCACTGCCACAGGCTACAGTGGTGGCCACAGAAAGAGCCATTTCAGAGCCCCAGGATCCTGGGATTCAACCTCTAATTTGCAAAGTGCATCTGCTTTATAGATGTGTTTGACAGCAGTTTCATAATTAGAAAAATATGCCACATATTTTCACACTCCCCAAACCATTAAAAAAAAAGATAAAAAAATCTGGCTTTATTTTTAAAACACTAATTACATGAAAATCTTAATTTCAGGGAACATACTCAACTAAAACAAATAATTTGTAAGCCGGGTAAGGAAATGTCTCCGGTAGCAGGGAACTCATGCGGTGCGGTTAGCTGGAGGCAGCAAACATTTGTACCCAAGATGCCAAGCTCTTCTAAACATGGTGTTCATTTGAGGTTCTGCACTCAGTGTTCCTGAAAGCAGCCAGTGCAGCTTTAGCTGTTGAAGCTGTGGAACTTATGGGTTTTTTTGGCAGGGCGGGAGGAGCTTATCATTTGGGGAGCTATTTAATTCTTCAAGATGAAAGAGCCCCAACTAAAAAATCTTCAATTTGCTTCTTCAAAAATCTTTTTGGGAGAGAAGATGTACTACAGGTTTACACAAAAATCAGAATTTTAAGGAGACTATACTTAGATTTGTTCCTAATGGGCTGAGAAGTTGCTTTTATGGGATGATGATGATGATGATGATGATGACGATGATGATAATACTAATAACAATAAATGACAGGCACTGTGCTAAATGTGTTATATGAATTATCTCAGCTAATCAGCACAGCTGTTCTCGGAGGTAGATTCCACCAATTCCCATTTTACAGATGAGGAAATTAGAGCATGTAGAGTACATAACCTCTCAAAGTCACTCAGGTATTAGATTGGAGGACTGGGCCTTGACCCCAGACAGGTGGAGCCAGTGTCTGTTAATCTTAACTACATGAGACTGCCATCTTAAGGAATTTCTACATGGCCTGGAACTGCTAGCTTCCTTGCCCTGGGTAAAACACAATATTAGTGAATTTATTCTTCACAACGACTGACATAAAATCCTCTATGTTATGTCGGAATTAAATTTGCGGACAAAACTAAATAGGGATGCATAGCAATGCTGATCAATTGACAACAGGCTAAACTGATTTCGGAGGACAATAAAGGGCACAAAAATGGTTTTCAAATTGAAACCATGTGAATGACTATATCTAGGGGAAACACAGATGGGGAAAATAAGACAAAAGAATGATGAAAGTATGTAAGAGTGTAGAAAAGAACAGAAATGGGCACTCAGTACCAAGGCAAGTTTCCTTGTTTGGGAGCTTGAGTCCCAGCATTGTCACTGAGCTCTGAACTGAGCCACCTCCTCTAGTTTTCAGGGAGTCCCAGTGCTCTTCCAAGGCCTATAGTTTCCAGAATGCCTTGTTGGAGCTTCTGAAGTACTTCTCTTGAGTTTTCTGATATCCATTAGAGTATAGGTTTAGAAGCCAGAAATTGTAGGATGCATAGCCCTTTCTTCCTAATAAAGCCAATGGCATACTGAGTCTAAATAAAGTCCAAACATATGTATATGTGTTACCTAACTTTTTAAAATTTATTTACTGACAAGCATGGCTTAAAGGAAATGATATATTTCAACTTCTTAACTAAAAAGTGGGTACATTAGAAAACATGTTGGCATTACTAAATAATTCTTAATTTTCCAAAAGGGTTCATTCTGTGTTGCACTAGACAAATTTCCAAATGTATTGAAAAGGCAACAGAATTTATTAAAATAGAATTTTCAGGTAAGTTTTTAGAAATACACTTTCATTTTCTATTTTTTTTTCTATTAAGAGTAGGATTCTTTCATCTAAAAGCAACATTTCTCTTTACCCTCACTTTTACAAATGAGAATAAAGCCTTGTTGCTAAGTTTGAAAGAACAATTTCATTATTCTTCTTTCCTACAGACTGCTATAACAGCCAACATTTAATGAATGTCATATTCAAACAAAAAGTAAGACTAGGAAGTAATTACAAATTTATATAATCATATTACTATTCCTTAAAAACATCACTTTTGCTGATTTAATTTATTCAACAGTATCTTTTAGTTACTATATTCCATTTTCCCCTCATGATTACCTGTTATACACACATTTATTTAATCAAAAATTATCTGTTCATAAAATTTATTTTGCAAATAAATTTGGATAAATCGATTCAATGTTTAAAAAGTAGTACAGCATTCTCTCTGTAGAAGGGGGACTCCCGTGAGTCCTTTTGGGATGTGCTGAAATATTACATATGCCAACAGTTGTAAAACTAATCTGAGTGCTTTGAAAGTGAAGATTGTTGATATTTGGTTTTCTTAAAATAAAACATATATGTAAGAGAAGAAAACATCTCTAAAAAACAGAAAAGAAGGCATCTGAGGCCAAGTTTATAAGGTATTTTATGACAGTCCCTTAAAATACTCCTGAGGTCTTCCACTACACGTGTCTCATAACCACTCATCCTATGATTCTAAATGACAACAGAAAAATTTATGACCATTTCATATTTCTGATAATCACAGATACCAGGTTACGATCTTTCATTGTTTATTGATAACTGAAAATGCACTCAGAAAATGAAAATAAAAAGGTATGATAAGAAATAGAAGTCCAGAGACTACAAAGAGATAATCAGATTTTTTAGCCACTGAACGTAATGGTCCGCAGTAGCCCACTGAAAATTTTGCCTGAGTTTCAAAGCCCATATTTTGAGACTTGCATGCTGTATCTAAGTTCATTAAGTACCAGCATGATTCTCAATGGAGAAGTAAAAGAAATTATGAGTAGGCAAACCCTTTGGAACAATGATATTAGTTCTGATAATGGGTTAGCATTACAGAACTTAAGATTCCTACAAAAGTAATGTGTCTCTGATTTAGTTTGTTTTTCACTCACAAGGTAGATTTTGTTTCCAGTCTCCTAAGAAATCACAAAATTTATACAAGATGATAAGGTTATTTCAATCCAAAGGATCAGACTCCTTAGATGTTAGTTTTCCATATTCACCTCATTTGGTGGATGAAAAAATGAAGCACAGAAATGTGACATAACTATCTTTTGGAGGGACAAGCCCATGGCAGTTGGGAGGTATGGGACCCAAGTTCTCAGCTGTTGGTCTATTTCACTGTCCTAAATTCCTCAAACTCCAACCACATATTCATTTTGCTGCCTTCAATTTCACTGCACACATTACCTAACACTGGCGACCTTTATTCTACCTTTGCATTTGTCAGATTTACCTGTCCTTTTTTTTTTTTTTTTAAAGATTTTATTGGGGAATTGGGGAAGGGGAACAGCATTGGGGAATCGGGGAAGGGGAACAGGCAGGTTGCTGTCCTTTTGTTCTTCAGTCTAGTTGTGGAGGATGTTGCTTCGCTGGCCCATGTTGGTATCATCATTGCGCTCTTCCCGGATGAGGCAGATCGGTGGCCGGCCTCTGGATGGTCGCTCATCGTGGCTATTGGCAGGTCACGCTGCCTGCTGGCCACTCACGGTAGCCTATGGCAGCCCACTCACGGTAGCCTATGGCAGCCCACTGCAGCAGGGGCTGCAGCCTACATCGTGGCCGGGGCTCGCACAGTCCAGCTCCAGGTGGAGCTGTTGTTAGCTGTGGAGGGCAGTGTCACTGGCCCTCATATGTGGGATCCGAACCGGGGCCGCTGGCATCCCAAACCAGCCCTTAACCAATGGGCCACTCGGCCGGCCCTACCTGTCCTTTTGAGTTTCACAGTGACCACCTTACTCTAGCACAGATTCCACCATCACCCCACATGTATTTCTAGACTAGAAGCTCTATTCTGGTCTCTTCTATGACAGTTGCTTTCTCTCCTTTCATCCTCTATCTAGTCGCTTTAACAACCTGCCTCCAGCATGCTACCAAAACCAAACAAACAAATCTCACCTTTTTTGTCTAGTGTTCAACCATTTTCCCCTTCTGAATCTGCCTGCCTTTTCTTCCAAAGTTTGTCTTATAACTATGAAACATGAACACTCTTTTCTACTTCTCTAGTTCAGTGTTTCAGTTCTTTATTCCTTACATCTGGAATGCCTTTACAATGACTTCTTCCACCATTTCCCATCCCCCTACTCACCTACTCTGGCTCCCCGGTTATATCAATCCAAAGCTAACTAAGTCTTTAACTACATATGCATACTCAGGTAATAGCCTACCTATTTGTGCATGTTTATTGGTAATCATAAATGTCTTCATGATTGCTTTTGTTTTCTAAAGAGACTGTAAATTCCTGAAGGTCAAGGTTAGGCTCTAAACTATTGTGATTATAGAGGAGGTCCTCAAAAAGTGCTGTCAAATTATTTCCAGATAGTTTTTCATTCAAACTACCCCTCAGTTTGGGTATGTTTCATGAAGCTCTAAAGTCTCTGGGTACAATGAAGGCAAATTAGTCTATTTGAATATTTCCTTCTATTGGCTAGAAGTTTCTTTTGGTCACAGTCCTTGTCCTATCAGCCTCTTTCCTTAGAAATGGGAATTAAATATAATAACAGTGGAATTAAAGTACCTGAGTTCTTTTAAATTACCAGCCTATGAGTTTTAAGCAGATTTTGGAAATTTTTTTAATGTGAAAAGTGCTTCTCTGTAGCTCCTCTCTATTGATCCATTTTATTTACCTCCATTTATGAAAAGTGTTCATAAAATTTCTTTGCTGTGGACTTTTTGGACAATCTGGTAAAGACCAGACACTTTTTCTTAGAACAGTGTCTCTAAATGCATAAAATGTTAGGATTAAAAAGGAAACCAATTATACTGAAATTCTGTTATCAAAATATCAAAAAAACCTTAAAAAATATGATAGAGTAATATATGTGCTTATTTAATAATATATTAAATGACAACATCTAGTGTTGGGTTTAATAACTATAAAACTTTTGGAGTAGTGATATTCCAAGGTATCTGTAAGAATAGAGATATTATAGGAAAATAAGTACCACTTCTATTGGTGATGAATACCAGTACTGTTCATATTACTGTGATGTCCTGTATACATTCATAATTAAAAATGCTAAATCTCAGGTGAGATTAGCGAAATTGAAAGTTGTGATTCCCTCACCTGCATGCAAATTCATCGCTCTAAATTCTATCTATAGATTCCACGTTGGTCCATGGACCAACCCTTGGATTATGAAGAGGGTTAACTTTCCATATTTTTATAACAATTATCAACTATGGCATAGCTGTGTAAAATAAGTATAAAGTAATTTATTCAATTTTAATATTCTAGTCTCCTTATATTGCTGTTACTTAGGTTTTCAAAATGCTATTTGACATCTGCCTCTTTCCTTACTAACTATGTATGTATGTATAGTCTCTTAAAATCCTTAAATTTCTCTTAAAACCAGGTGTTTTTCTCCTTCCCAATAAATCCTAACACAGACTAAGAAGAAGAAGAAAAAGAGTATTTTCTCCACTGTGCAGGTCTGCACTACACCTAAACATTCATGAGATGAAGTATTAATATTTGATATGCCATTAGCTCATCTTTTTCCTTCATAGGTCAACTCTTAGAGGATTACTGTACAAATTGTTTGGTGAAAGGTATTGCATATCTTTATTAAAAGACCACTAAGCAGGAATACTTATATATACCAAGGGATAGTATTATAGCCACCCACATTTCTTTTCCCATTTTGAAGCATGGAAAGTGATTTCTTAGCTTTCTCACCCTCAGGCTGCAACTCTCTGTTGCCCCCAACAAGATGCACTGTAGATCGGATAGGAACCCTGAAGAGGGAGGGCAGGCTTATTTAAGTGAGTGCATGATCTTCCACTGCCCACATGGCGTGGCTCTTAGCTCACTGCTTCTCTCTCCTTAAACAAAATTGAAAATGACCTTTGATAATTACACAATGTTAGAACCTAGAACACTCCAACCCCCAACAGTAGCCCTAGACCTACAGAACCACTGTTCACTTCCATCCTATCAACTCCTGTAAATAACACAGGTAACAGAAGACTAAGGCTTTCTCTAGTGCTTAGTATCCATCTGGAGTTCTACACAAGATTCTTCTTGCCCTTTTTATTAACAATGCTGCCAATGGCAGGACACAGGATATCCCCTAGTACTAAAAAAACAGTTGCAAAAACACGTTCAATATCTAGCACCAAGGGAAGATGTGAGGTGGAGAAATGCAATTATTATTATTATTATTATTTTTTGAGGGCAGTGTCACTGGCCCTCACATGTGGGATCCGAACCAGGGCCGCTGGTATCCCAAGCCAGCTCCCAACCAACGCACCACTCAGCCGGCCCTGCAATTATTTTTTAACTAAAATCAACTAGACCATTGAAATGCCTTTATTACATCAAATGTTTTATCCTCTCTACATGCTTTCTTTATAGAACTATTTTTGAAGTCCTGATTTAAGATGGGAATTTGCTCATTAGTTATGGGAACTATCTCTCTCTAAATATTTATTTTAAAATAAAATCTGCTTTGTTTTTCTGTCAGGTGTAACATTATCTTAATAGCCAGTGTGAGGTTTGCATTTCTTATGAACAGAACCTTGAAACTTTAAAGGTGCTTTACAGAAACAGACAAATCCATAAAAAACAAAACAAAACAAAAAAACACCGTTATTTCAGAGCAATTTCAGAGGGTTAGGGTAAAACAGTTCTTTAAATAGTGCATATTGTTTCTCTGTCTTTTCCAGGATGAACACAAAAGCAAGCTAGAAGCATAGAGAAACTATCATAGGCACAGGAAGATAAACATGGGACAGGGATATTCATGTTGTGTGGACTGCAGGAACATGATGGAGCCCTCTGCAAATGCCACAGCAATGTAAAAACAGCATTGCCTTTCTATGAATCGGCCCCTCATGCAGGAGTGACAGTAAGAATTACAGAACATTTTAAGGATCATTTTTACTCAATTTTACTCAATATTTACTCAAATTTAGAATAGACATTATGAAAAGTTCTTGTAAAACAAGAGAAAGATATATATTTTTTCAATTTATTATTAGTTTTTAAAAGGTAAAATTCAGAGATGGCAAGGATGTGAAGAAATGGGCAATCTAACACAGAACTGTGAGAAAGTCAATTAGTACCATCTTACTTGAGATCAATTGAGCCAAATGTATGTAAATCTCTTAAAATATATGTTCTTTTGACTCAGTTTCTGGAAATTTATCTGGAGGATATAATAACGAGTACATACATAAACATTTGCTCTAAGAATATTTAACAACATAAATACAGTAGTACGAATTTGGAAATGACCTAGTGTTCAGTCAGAGTCTGGCTGAATAAATTATTTCACACCTATAGGAAGATTTGCTGTGCAGCCATTAATAATACTTTGTAAATGTATTAACAGTGAAAAAAGTCCATAATACTTTAAATTTACAAAAATGTTACAAAGCAGTAACAAATATAAAACAAACATAAATATAAATCCATAGGGAAGAATCTGAGAAGACACACATAGAAATATTTACAACATAGTTTTGTGAAAAGGTGTGATATTTTCTCTTTTTTTGTTAGTCTGTACTGTTTGAGTTTTTGTTGTATGATACTTTTGTATTCAAAAACATATTTTTAATTAAAAGACTTGTCAGGGTTTAAATTAATTACCACACATGTAAACTAGAACACAAATTTTTACTTCCCTAAAACAAGCACAGTCCCCCTTTCACCTCTGAAATATCAGCTTTATTCAACACCTTTGGCTAGGACTCAAAACTGAAGGGGATAACACTTTTTTCTTTATTCTGACATGCATTTCCATTAATTACGTGCTTTCCCTTGTGTTCATCAACAGTAAACTTAGGGTAAGTGTTTCCTACCAATTTTAAACAGTTCTGCATGGCCAATTTTCAGGTCTGTCAAGAAAAGCCAAGACTAATATCCCAGTGTCATGTTTATAGCCATCTGTGTAGAAACAAAATCAGGCTTGGACAGCTTTTATCTTGCTAAGGTTCACATATTTTGATGTGCGGATGAATACTTGGGTTTAGAAGCATAAATATATTAACATGTTTGGCAGCGGAAGGGAGTGGACAGCTTCTTCAAAACCAGCTCTTCCAAGTATTGACGGAAAGTAATTAAAATAAGGTGAGCCATTTTTTTGGGGAAAAATAAAACCAACAAAATAAAACAAAGCACAGTAGTTCTACTAGGCCAGAGTTGGAGCTTCCTGCCGATATGAATACACACAAGATTTTTCCAAGTCAGAAAACTGAGAGGGAGCTGAGCCATTTTGTTTTATAGTCATAAAGATGGTTTCCTCGGTTGTAAAGTAATGAGGCAGCAGGCAACCACACCTGGCTTTGCATTGCCTAGGGGACTGAGGCTAACTACCCCCGCTGGAAGTCTGCAGGCTGAGGGATGCCTGATGCAAAAGGCTCTCCAGCATTTAAAGCCCAGAGGTCACTGTTAGGCCTTTCAAATACAACTGCCATCTGGCCTCACTCAGCTCCCCTATAATTATTTCCCTTTCCGCTTTCTGCCCTGGAGTCATCTTAGAAGGAAATTATTAAGCATAGGATTAAGTTCACAGCAAACAATGATTTTTTTATCTGACATATCTGAGATACCAGCTTTTACATCACACCTTTGGCAGCTTCCCCCTTTTGCCCAATGAATAAAGAAGGAATTGCTTGCTCTGAAATTTCCATCCAGGAAGCTGGCTTCTCTGACCCCTGTAGCATTTTCCTGGTTTGTCCCGAGCCCAAATCCTATAGCATTTTAAATATATATATATATATATATATATATATATATATATATATATATATATATATAACCTTTCATGAACCATAACAAGTGGGTTTATAAACATCGTGACTGTAGGTTTAAGACTGTCGAGTACAAACTATTTAGCATTTTATGATTGACGAAGGTATTTCAGTAAAATGGTTGATCTACAAAATACAAAAATCTAACTTCAAAAGCAAAGCCTGAAATAAAATGGAAGAACATTATTAGAAATCCACATGGTAAATCTATAGGATAGCAAACACACCAATTAAATAAAATAATTTATTTTTTAATTACAGCTGACATACAATATTAGTTTTAGGTGCACAAAATAGTGATTAGACATGTATACAACTTGCAAAGTGATCACCCTGAGAAATCTAGTATCCATCTGACAAAATACATAGTTATTACAATATTATTGACTATATTCCTTATGCTATACTTTACATCCCCATAATTATTTTGTAACTACCAATTTGTACTTCTTAATCCCTTCATCTTTTTCACACTCCCCCATAACTCCCTTCCATCTGGTAACCATCAAAATATTCTCTGTAACTATGAGTCTGACTCTGTTTTGCCTGTTTGTTAATTTTGTTCTTTAGATTCCCCATATAAATGAAATCATATGACATCTGTCTTGCTCTGTCTGACTTACTCCACTCAGCACAATAACTATCAAGGTCCGTTCATGTTATTGCAGGTGGCAAGATTTCATTCTTTTTATGGCTGAGTAATATTCCATTGTATATATGTGATACCTTTTCTTTATCCATTCATCCATTGATGGCTACTTCCATATCTTGTCTATTGTAAATCATGGTGCAATGAACATATGGATGCATACTTCCCTTCAAATTAGTGTTTTGGGTTTCTTCAGGTAAATAACCAGAAATGGCATTACTGAGTCCTTCAAATGTTATAGCATTTGTTTTAAAGCCTATTTGTCTGGTATAAGTATTGCTACCCCAGTTTTTTGTTGGATTGTTTTCATTTAAACTTTCATGAAAATTTTTTTCCATTCTTTTTTTATTTTTAAAGATTTTATTGGGGAATTGGGGGAGGGGAACAGCATTGGGGAATTGGGGAAGGGGAACAGACAAGTTGCTGTCTTTTTGTTCTTCAATCCAGTTGCGGAGAACGTTGCTTCACTGGCCATGTTGGTATCATCACTGCGCTCTTCCTGGATGAGGCAGATCGGTCGCTGGATGGTCGCTCACCGCGTGGCTATGGGCAGCTCACTCCGGCTGCTGGCTGCTCACGCTGGCTGCTGGCCACTCACTGTAGCCTATGGCAGCCCACTGCAGCAGGGGCTGCAGCCCACACCATCGTCGAGGCTTGCACAGCCCAGCTCCAGGTGGAGCTGTTGTTAGCTGTAGAGGGCAGTGTCACTGGCCCTCATATGTGGGATCCGAACCGGGGCCACTGGCATCCCAAAACCAGCTCTTAACCAATGCGCCACTCGGCTGGCCCTTTCCATTCTTTTACTTTCAGTCTGCGTGTCTTTCTATCTGGTCAGTCCCTTGTAGGCAGCATATGTAAGAGTCTCGTTGCCTTATCTATTCAGCCACCCTATCTATGTCTTTTGATTGGAGCACTTAATCTACTCACATTTAAAGTAACTGTTGATACTTATGTAGTTATTGCCATTTTATTATTCATATTTTCTCTTTTCTTCCTCTTCCTCTTTCTCTTTCCCTTCCCCTTCTCCTTCTTCTTAAAGAAGTCCTTTAATGTCTCTTATAATATTGATTTGGTGGTGATGCACTCCTTTAGCATTTTCTTTCTGTGAAGCTCTTTCTCTTTCCTTTAATTTTAAATGATAGCTTTTCTGGGTAGAATAATCTTGGTTGTACAACAGATCCTTGCCTTTCATCACTTTGAATGTACTGTGCCAGTCCTTTCTGGCCTGCAAAGTTTCTGTTGAGAAATCAGCTGACAGTCTTATGGGAGCTCCCTTGTAGGTAACTAACAGCTTTTTCTCTTGCTGCTTTTTAAAGATTCTCTTTTTGTCTTTAACCTTTGGTATTCTAATTATGAGGTGTCTTGGTGTGAACCTCTTTGGGTTCATCTTGTTTGGGACTCTCAGAGCTTCCTGGGCTTCTATGTCTATTTCCTCTGATTAGGGAATTATTCCCTATTCCATCATTATTTCTTCAAATTGATTTTCAGTTCCTTGCTCTCTCTTTTCTCTTTCTGGAAGCTCTATGATGCAAATGTTGGTATCCTCATCTTTTTGGATTCTTTTTCTTTTTGCTGTTCTGATTGAGTATTTCCTGCTACCTCATCTTCCAAATTGCTAATCTAAATTGCTGCTTCATCTAATTACTGTTGTTTCCCTCTAATATAGAATTTATTTCAGTTACTGTATTCTTCATTTCTCAGTGGTTCTTTGTATGCTTGTATGCTTTCTATCTCCATTTTTATGTTTCCTTTCTCTTTGTTGAAGTTCTTTTTTTTTTTTTTTTTTTTGAAGGCAGTGTTACTGGCCCTCATATGTGGGACCAAACCAGGGCTGCTGGCTTCCCAAGCCAACGCTTAACCACCGCGCCACTCGGCCAGTCCTCTTTGTTGAAGTTCTTGCTGAGATCACTGAGCATCCTTATAACCAGTGTTTGGAACTCTGTATCTCTGTAGATTGCTTGTCTCTATTTTGTTTAGTTCTTTTTCTGGAGCTTTGTTCTATTTTTTTGCATTTGGGATTTCATTGTCTCCCCATTTTGGACACCTCTCTGTGTTTGTTTCTGTGTCTTAAGTAGAGCAACTATGTCTCCTAGTCTTAGTGAAGTGACCCTATGTAGTGGATGTCTTGTGGGGTTCAGTGGTGCAATTTCCCTGGTCACCTGAGCCAGGTGTTGCAGTTGTGTCCCTTATGTGGGTTGTGTTTATCCTCCTGTTGTAGTTGAGCCTTGGCTGCTGTTTGCATGTCACTGGAGGGACTGACCCTCAGGCTGATTGGTTGTGAGGACCAGCCTTGACTATAATGGATGAGCTGTTGTGCAGGGGCTGATCTATGGATCTATGGGCTTGGATTCACATTAGCTGGCTCTGGTGCTCGCCCAGTCTGTTCTTTGGGTGCATCATCTGTGGAAGTAGCCTGGTGTTGCTTAGGTGTAGTCTGAAGCCTGCTATTGAGTATGCCAGTCCCCAGGACACTCTGGAATGGGTCCTGCTTCAGGCCAAGTTCAGCTGCAGCCTATGCCCTGCCTGGGGTCACCTGGCATGAGACATGAAGCAATTCATAAATGTGTTCCACCCACACTGGGCTTGGATGTGCCTGGGGCAGGGGGCTATGCTGTGAACCAAGGCTGGCTGCCACTTGTGCTGGAGCTACTTAGCAAGAGGCATGTGGCATCTGACGCCAGATGCTGCTTGTTTGGGGTTTGTGAACCTTTGAGAGATTTTAGGTAAGTTCACAGCATGAGTCATGACAGACCATTTGTATGGGAAAGCCACTGGAAGTGATTTGGGCATGGCTGAAAGTTTGGTGGGGTAGGAGTCTCAGAGAATCACCAGCGAGGGGCAAACGGTGTTAGCCAGGTTATTGGAGACTTAGAAATGGTGCCAGCCTGAATTTGCACACTGTTTGCAGAGAGGGCTTAACAAAGAAACAATGGGCTCTGCCAACACCTCTCTCTGGAAGAATGCTCCCCTTTAGCCCTTGCCCTGAAACCAGACAATTCATCCTCCCTGTATGTCCTGGCACCTTTTGAGGTGCTGCCCCAGCACTGGAGCTCAGAGCAAGTGAGTCCATCAGCAAGTAAGTTCATGCATCGTCCCTTTGAGAGGAACACCTGGGACTCCACCAGCCCTCCATTTCACTCAGACACAATCTTTATTGGTTTTCAAAGTCGCCAGAATTTATGGTGACTTCTCCTCCTGGCACTGGAAATGTGTGCCAGGGAGCCTGGTATGAGGCTGGAACCCCTTGCTCCTCTGGGGGGATTACTGCATCTGAGATATCCCTCCCTATTTTTAGCCACCATATGTGGGTGTGGGACCAGCCCATTCCACATCTCCGCCCCTCCTACCAGTCTCGAGGTGGCTCCTTCTGTATGTCTTCAGTTATACAACTTCTGTTTAGCGAGGCTTTAGGCGGTTCTCCATGATGGCTGTTCTGTACTGTAGTTTTAATGTTTTGTGGTCGTGACAGGATGCAAGCAGAGCATTTACCTACTCCTCCATCTTGACCAAAAATTGAAACATCGAGATATTTTGAAACGTTTGTATTACTGCTTGTACTTTCCTAGTTTTCCTCAATGTTTGGTATCAAGTAGACACAGCAAGATGTTTACTTCCAACTTTGGCAGGCTTTGAAAAAAAATTCAAGGAAATATTTCATTACATTATTTATTTTGGATACTTCTAGATCAAGGCTAACTTCTTCATTTTTTTATTCCCCATAGTATTATGGAGTAGATGTCTAATATATACTGGTTGAATGAGGGAGAAAAAGATCATGCATAATTAAACGTACAACTGAATTGGGAAACTATTTCTGAGTAGAACAATTCCATTATTAGTAATAGCATATCTATGAACTCAGGACTACATTTATTCTGAAGCCTTCATTCTATGCATCCATATTTCATCAATCTTTATCATCTCTCATTATAATATATAGAGAGCCTGAGTAATTACTCTTGTTTTACAGGTGAAAAAATACTGAGGAATTGAGATATGAAATCTGTCAAGTCACATACTGAGATCCTGTAAATCATTCAACTGCCCAGCCCAAATCATGCAGTAAAATATTGTGCTTCTTTGAGTATAAAGGTTTATTATCTGAACCCCAAAGACATGTATTTCTGTATTTATTTATTCATTTTGGTATGGGGTCTGAATCACTGAGAAGTGTGTGAATAAGAGGACTTATATTTGAGATACACTCTGGGACCCATTTTCCAGTCCAAATTACTTTACTTTTCCATCAGAGAGGTTAGTGCTCTCTTTCTAGCTGGTACTGGTTACTCTGCATAAAATGGGGATGATAGTGGAATCTACCTCACAAAATTATTATTGGTAGAACCTACCTTACAGAGTCGCTGCAGGTATTCACTGAGAAATCATGCGTGGAGAGTTCAGTGTATTTTCTGGCACATACTATTTGCTCAAACAGACCTAACTTGCTTTTATTGTTAATGCTAATGCTGTTAGCATTGAACCTGGCATGTAGTTTAGTCTCAATAAATGTGACGCTCATTCCCACTTTGTGCTATGTAGATGGTGATGATGTTTGCACTCCCTCCATTATTTTAATGTGTTGTTCTGTGAGAAAGGATAAATCTGTTTTATTCTCTGGTTTCATTAAATGATGAGTAGGCTGGGTAAGGAAAACCAATCTTCCTAAACTACAAGTGATCCTAGCCACGCCTCTCCTTGGTCAACTAACGTAGAAGACTGAAATAAAGTTCAGAATTGACTGTCCCACCAGAAAACCCCTGATTGAAGAATTATTCATATGAACAAATTACTCTATGGAAGTCGGATGATGTTCATTCAGTCAGTCAGTAAATAAATATGCATTTAGTGTCCAAGATAAATGTAGGACAGATTATTAGCCCCATTGAGCCAAACCCTGAGTGATTAGAAGATGGGTATCAGTTGTCCCTCTGACTTGTGAAGTGAGAAAGAGGCAAAATAAGAGTGAGCTGAGAATTCACAAAACAGCAAGGAGAGCTATGGGTGGTAATTTCTTTTACAAAGAACATGCTGACCCATCAGGCTGTCTAAGACCCAGAAATGGCTTTCAAACTCCGTGGGGTATACTGAAAATTGGCACAAAGCTGAAATACAGTGGACCAGAGATCAAAGACGGGTTGCGCGTGGCCATGAAGGGTATTTTTATTTGCACTTGGCATTAAAGGAAGGGTGAATTTGGCGATTATCCTTGTACAGGGCTCTGCATGAGCAGGCTTGGAATTTCAAGCTGTTCTAGGGACTATGGCTCAGGATTTCCAAATCCTGACATTCCAAACATTTTTGTTTAACCAGGTTTTGATTTCCTTATCCCTAAAAGGAGTAAAGCTATTGGGGGGCTGGGTTGTTGGTGGAAAGGCAGCATTTACTACCTCAGTACAGAGGAAAGAGAGTGTCATGTCACTCTCAGTTTAGCCCTTCCCTTCCCTAGCAGGAGAATAGTCTCAAACCCAGGTGAGTACCTCTGATGGGAAGGAAAGTTGATGTGAGGGAGGGAGTCAAAAAGTAGAGCCTTGGTTTACCACTTACTGGCTCTGTGACTCTGGCCATTCACTACTTGTAGTTTTAGTTTCTGCATCTGTCAAATGGGCATGAAATCCTTATACTGAACCTTGCAAGACTGCTGTGAGTATTCAGAGAGAGACAGACGAATATATTCTAAAACCTCTCCATCTTTCTGCAGGCTGAAGGGTCTATCTATGGTGGCCTGCATCTGGTCACTAAGGATAAAACGAACATGAAAAATACACACCATGGGCCGACCAAGTGGCACATTGGTTAAGAGCTGGTTTTGGGATGCCAGCGGCCCCGGTTCAGATCCCACATATGAGGGCCAGTGACACTGCCCTCTACAGCTAACAACAGCTCCACCTGGAGCTGGGCTGTGCGAGCCCCAGCAACGGTGTAGGCTGCAGCCCCTGCTGCAGTGGGCTGCCATAGGCTATAGGCTACAGTGAGTGGCTGGCAGCCAGTGTGAGCTGCCAATAGCCGCAGTAAGCGACCATTCAGAGGCTGGCGACCAATCTGCCTCATCTGGGAAGAACTGAATGACGATACCAACACGGGCCAGTGAAGCGACGTACTCCAAAACTAGACTGAAGAACAAAAGGACAGCAACTTGTCTGTTCCCCTTCCCCGATTCCTCAATGCTGTCCCCCTCCCCCAATTCCCCAATAAAATCTTAAAAAAAAAAAATACACACCCTGCCTTATCGAGCTCAGGAAGCAGCTGGTGATTTGGGAAGAATGGGTTTATAATTTTTATATTGGTAGACTGAGGAGATGCAATTCCCAGTATAAGTATTTGTAAAAGTAAGAGATATCAGAAGTGCCAGGGAAAAAACTGAGCCTCTGCTTGTCATCAGGAACTGTTTCCCTTCAGTTGTGCTATAATTTCAGTTGAAGAACACCTTTTCCACAATGTTACTTGGTGCCAGGCTAAATTTGAATGTACTGAGCAAAAGTTTCAGCAGCTACCGTATCTTTACTCACACGGTGACAAGGTACATCTCTACCTCATGGCTTTGAATGGCTTGGGTTCAGCTGACATTTTTTTTTTCAAGGAAGATTAATTTGATATTTATTTTCCCCCACCTCATAGGCTGTCCATTCCCACATCTCTGACAAAGGAAAAGACTCATAAGGGGCCAATATAAGGCTTAATTTCTCTGCTGAGTTACTCTGAGTACTTTCTGCTCTTTATTTGTATAAACATGGTACGATATATATGTGACTTCAAGTGAAAGGCTCCTGGGGATTGGGTAAGAATGCCTCACCAATGGCAGGTGATGCTAAATGCTGTGTTTCACTTGAGATTTGTATTGGAACAGGGCCTTGTAAAGTGGCCCTTTCTGATCATCATGTTAAAAAAAAAAAAATGGAGGTGAATAAAGGTGAACATTTGAAACCTGGACTAAGCTCCTGCAGGCAGGGGTGTTTCCATTTTTTTGTTTTATTTATTGAGATCTCCCTCTTCTTTACTTAATGTACAGAGCCAAGTTATTTTGCACTGCCACCAACAAGCAAGAGCTTTTTAAATGATTCAGGGAAGTATAGCTTTCATTTAGGTTTGTGCCCTCCAGTCTGTTTATACTGGTCGATACACTTGTCTGAAAAATATAATGGATTAGCACATCATTCAACAAGCTAGGCAGAAGGCAAGCTCAAGGCGACAGACACCAAAAAGTAAATTACAGTCAGTAGAAGGGGTAGGCCATGCCTAGAGCTAGGAAACCGCGTATCAGCACAAAACCTGTATTCTCTGAGAGTGGTGGTGGAACTGAAAGGGATGAAAAATTTACACCCAAATATAATAAAACAATCAGCTCTACAAATTCATATGGTACTATAAACTGTGTGGTTTATGACACCGAATGCAAAGGAAATCTGGCTCTCACAACCATCCCACACATGATAACCTCAGCTGGAAACAGACATGGATGGCATTTGTTACGCTTAATAGGCCCCCTTTCTCAAGCGGGCATATATCCTGGCTTACTCTACACATTCTATTTAAATATTTTCAAAATGCCAGTTTGCCACACGTTTTTACTTGGTAACCCAAGGGTTGAGATGGGCTACAAGGGGGTGGGGAGAGGGCTAAAAATAACATATTTATTCTTTCTCGGCTTCCTCTCTCTCTTTCTCCACTCCCTCTTCTTATTTCCTTCCTTCTATTCTCTTTCTCTAGAAACAAAAAGCAGTATTGAGACGCATCTCAAGATCATGAATTTATATTTTCTACGTCACCTACTTTGATATGAACCAAATCATTACTATGGTAGCTATAAGTCTAGTTACAATTATTAAACAGTTTTCTGTTTTATATCCAGTGACAATTAAAAAGAACAATTAGAAATGGATTTTCAAAGCCCCAAGGCTGTTTTGATTTTTACCATGAAATAAATGCCAAACAACAAAACAAATCACTTCTTTTACTAAGAGCTACTGAAGGACTGCAATGTTCTCAGACGTTGTACCTCCACAAGAATCTTCTTTTTATTAATTATTATATACTAATTGTGTGGAGAGACAGATGAGCAGGAAAAGAATGTGGGAGGCTCAGTACTGAGAGACAACATTAAGGCCCACCGGAAAACGCATACATTCAAAAAGAGACTTGCAAAATTTCCCATCATATGAGCTGCTTGTATAAATATGTGATGTAAGGGGAGAAGAAAAGGAGCAAAGATGGGATTTCAAAATTCAAACTATTATAAAAAATACTTCTCCTACTTTTTTTCCTTTCTATACAAATTTATCAGATGTCAACAGAGGGGAGCAATGAATACAATCCCTGAATCTTGTGTTCTGACATTCTTAGTCGACTTGATCATCAATTAACAGTGGAAAGATCAGAGGCTCACATGCTAATTAAATGGTACTAGTTAGTTGCACCAGGGGTTGGCCCACAAGTGAATTCATTACTTCCCCCAGGGTGTCCTAGTGCTTTTGACTCACAGGCAATACCTCCATCAGGCTAAGCAGAGAAGGCAATGAGCCTGGCTTGAGCCTGTGACTGGTCTTTCCTGCTCCGATCTTTCTTCATGCCTGGCATCACTGCTACTTCTTATCTCTGTGGGTTGCACCCCTGTGTGGATGGACCTTGGCTGGCTGAACAATGGAGCAAAATCCAGCAAAAGTAACTACGCAGTCTTCTGGCCTCCCCTGGTAGATACACTATGAATTCCATCCAAGCTGATCTCTCTCCTTCCCCACTTCCACCTCCAAATTCAGTTCCTCCATTTCTCTCCAGCAGAAGAGCAATACATATTCCTATTTATTTCCCAGGTTCATGCCCTTCACACCGTGAAGCTTATTGTTTGAGACGTGGGTCCAAAGATTATCCCTCTCTCGAATCTTTAATATAATTTTCTACACGCCCAACATCTCAAACCTAATGCTAAAAACCTCAAAAAAAAAAAAAAATGAGATTCATCAACCTACCTCCCCCTCAAACCACTCTTCACTCTCCCCTTACCCTACCCACCTTCTTTACCCCTAAACTTCTTGGAAGAGAGGCCGAAATTCACAGAAACATTTATATCTCTCACTCAACAAGCCACGGCTTTCTGGCTTCACTAGTGCTACTGACAATATTCATATAGGTCATCCTTCTCCCTGATGGATGCAATGGCTTTTCTCTATCCTCATAATACTATCACTTTTGGACACTTGATGATAATCCTTTCTGAAAAGCCGCATTTTCTTTGACTTTCCTAATGATAATTTCCATGGTTCTTCTTGAGGAGGCGACTCTCCAGGCCACTTTCCGATGATTTGTGTTTCATCTTATATGCCGCCTTCTCTTCATCTACCTGTCAGTAAATGGGGATCTTCTCAGGGTTGCCTTCTTGGCAGCCCCCACTCCCTCCATCTTGAACTGTAAATTTTCCTCGGTAATCTCATCTACCTCCCTTGGGTCCAGGTACAATCTATATGCTAACCACTTCCCAACCTGTAACTTTGAACCCACCTCTCTCATGGGCCCTGTAGCCTGTTTATTCAACAGAGGGCCCACCACTTTCTCAAATGTCACATGTCTAAATTGGAACTAAGTTTTAAAAACACTTCTTCCTCTTTTGCAGCACATTTGATCAGTCACCGAGGCATTGATCTTACCTGTAAAAGTCCTCTCAAATCCATCCCTATGTCTTATGTGTATTTATATGCCCTATTGTAATTTTTTTTTCCCATTCCCCCCCCCGCCCCCGGGCTATTTATTGGTTTTTAAAATGGGAAGATGTCACCTATCTTCTAATTTTTTTTTTTTGCCAGAATTTTTTCTTTTTTTTTCTCTGAAGCCCAGATCTAATATTTCACTTTTCCTTTAAAAAATTTTATGGCTTCCTAGGGTCTAAAAAAGAAAGTCCAATTTCCTAAGCTTCCTCTGACACCCTTTCCAACTTGGCCTGGTTCTAACTTTCCAGATTCATCTCTTGCCATAAGAAATGACTTTGCAAATATGCCTCCCTCTGCCTGGAATGCCACCTTCTCCTTTTCCGCATGGAAAGTGCCCCTCAAGGCCTGACCTAAATGTCATTTCTTTGGTAAATCCTTTGCAAACTTCTCCACGCAGAGTTACTCATTCCCCACATTCTCTGTTCCCGTGGTTTGTAGTGCATCTCTTTATCTTAACATGTGACATTCATTAAATCATTTGAGATCAGCTATGTATAGGTCACGATAGCTTTGTTACCACATCTATGACACCTTGAAGGCACTGGGTCGTTGAGAGCAGGACATACTCCCGAGTTATCAATAGCCTTAGTGTTTAGCAGTTTGGGACACATGTAAGTTACCTAGTACTGGCTAAAGGCTGGCAAGCACGAATGTATATTAAATGTGTGGCAAATATCATGGATACCCTGGGTTTAGACCCTTATTATTGACTACTGGCTTCTGCTATTGAATCTTGGAATATTTCTAATAATGTTGAAGATCAAAATTATAGGATGTATTTATGCGTATGTAACTACCAAAGTTTCAGAAGTTCATTTATATGCATTGGCATTGTAAGAATAACTATTTTATGGTTCTGAGCAGGATGCTGAATTGCTCCAAGTCTCAGATTCTCTTAACCCATAAACTTTGAATAATTCTACTTTTAACTACCTAAAACTTTCCAGAGGCAGCTAGCAATAACAGTTAACAGTGAGTGCTTTGGAGTGAAGTGAGATGGGTTTAAACACTAGTTCCGCTACTTCCTGTTTATATGACCTTGGATAAATTATTCAACCTCTCTGGGCCTCTGTTTTCTTATCTGTGAAGTGGGGATAGTAGTTGTACCTAATAATAGGAGTATAAACTTTAGTGGTAGGAAAGTGCTTAGAACAATGCCTGGCACACAGTTAGGGCTTAAGAAATATCAGTCATAATTACTGTTCATTGTAAGGCAATAAATATGAACAGAAAAGGTCCACAGAGTGACAGGAATACTTCACATCAGGAACACACAAGTTAATCATACGGCGAATAATACATCAGACTTGTTTAGCATTCTCTACATTTTCATCGTGTTCGTATGTTTTAGATCCATCCTCAGATGCCCAATGAAAGGTTTGGGAAATATAATATATATGAATCGGCTATGTTTAAATGTCTAGAGTCAGTAAAATCAGTATTCTCAAAAACGAAATATGTTTGTTATAAAGACAGTCAATCTGTCCTTTGCATTAGCCCCAAATGAAAGGGTACGGGCGAGGTATCTGGGAGAGCCACAGTCATTGACACCACTGACCTATAAACACATTCCCTGCAGCATGATATACAGCACTTCAGTATCCTTGTTTTTATATAATTGCTATTACCAAAGCCTTTCAATTTCGAGTGCTCAAACGAGAGCAATTCATATTTCAGATAATCTGCCAACGAGGAAAACTAATTTCAAAATATTTGATCATAAAAGTTGTCCTCAGCTTCTCCAGAGATAATTTAGTCGAATAATATCAGATAATCTGAAAGCAGCCTTCGCAGGAAATTGCTCGCGACTCCATCTAAGCAGCCTCCATTTGCACTTATATAAATGTACTGAAAGTGTAGGAGACTTTTGACAGCCTGCCATATGTGATTTCATTCCATAGCCTACCTACTTTACCATCAAAAGTTAGATCCTTTGAAGCACTGCCAGAATTACTTTACCCCAGTAGATATGCTAGATGTGCCCTTTAAAAGCCATATCATTTCTTTTCTACTCTGACTAGTTCAGGGTAGCATCTGCTCAACTAAATTCCTTTGAAGGTTAAAAATAAAATAGCTGACTTCTCCCAGGCTCCCCTCCCCCACCTGCTCTAGTGCTTATGATAAAATGTCCAGTATTGGATGAATTTCAGAGAGCACACATGTTAAAGTAGAAGGAACCGGAGAAATCGCCCCTTCATTTCACACTTAAGAAAAATTAAGATCCGGGGTTCTCACGAAGGTCCCTTGCCTGATTAGTAGCAGCGGCAAGAACAGAATCCGGGCTCCTGGATCCCAGTGCAGAGCCCTTTCTCCTGTGCCTCCAAAGACGGAAACTCTAACAGACAAGAGGATAAGCCAGAAACCGACAACAGACACGCCACCCACAGAGTGTCTTAATTTCATAAACAGAAAATGAATGCTTGGATTTCATCTCCAGGAAAACATTTGCTTTTTAGAAACAGTCATACTTGGCACTCTCTCTCCTCAGCACTGCTGACAGTTGCAGTCGGTTATTACACTGTTGTGACTTGGAAGCTGATACCTCCAAACAGATCAAAATTAGTAGCGTTGTGATTCAGGATTGTCTATTTTCCCCCTCAGCTTGCTAATCTATGCTTCTTTTATAATTATTTTAAAAGGCACTATCTGATTTCCTGAGCACCGCCCCAGGTGTTCTCGGTGATAATGAATGGATAAACATATCATCCAGTGTCACAGAGCCGTTGTGACATTTTAGAAATATCTCCAGCGTAAGTCTTCTTATTTCAATGTACGCTACACCCAAGGTTGCAGGCCTGTGTTTTTACTAAAGAGCTGAATGAGTCTCAGTAATTGCATGATTTACTTGTCTGCTCAAGTGAAAAGGTTTTGAAATGTAGTGAAATGGCATGGGCCTTGCTTGGTCTTTGCAAACCCTGCAATGTCAATTTTAATTAATGAGCTGGAAAAATTATGTTTTTCCTTTTTTCAATTTCAGGGAATTGGTTCCAGTCTCACCTCTTATTTTCCTTGAATTTGCATGTTCTGTCGAGGGAAGGGCAGACTTCTGTAATTCACACAGACACGTACACGCCACACCTTTGCTGCACAGCAGTTGGAAGTGATCCTGAGCTCACAGTCTGACCACGTTTCCCTCCTCTGGAAGACCAGGTTGCAAACAACCTTCCCCTTACACTTGGCAACTGCGGCTGACGAGATCCCCACGTTTACGAGGAGCAGGGAGCCCTGCTTGCTCTTAAATAGTTGTCTGCCAACAGACTCTCATTTTCCACATAGTCATTTCTGATTAAGCCTAAAACGGAATGCCTCTGAACACTTTACTTTTGGTGCCTCTCTCCCTTTCCTTCACCCCCTTTTGATTCTGTCAAGTAGATAATGATACTCTGCATAGATATTTAAAAGGGGCTCATCACTTGAAGGAACAGTTCACAATATAAATAATCCTTATATAGCCATTTTGAGATTTTGCTAGCCTTAACATTTCTTAAAGCAAAGCAAGCCTGTAACATTTCATGGGAAAGAACTAGACCCTACCTAGCTAATTCTACCACGTCTGTTTTCTAGAAACATTTCCCTACATATAGACAAGTACATTTTGTGCAAAGGTGTTTTAAGCTCCAAAAAATATCAAGTTCAACAATTAAGCACTTTGATTAACCAGATCTCAGCATTTAATAAAGTACAGTAAGAACAGACACTGAAAATCAAGACAGATGATACAATGACGATAAAACTCCAAAGTTCGGGAAACCATCCCCTGTGTGTATATTCCTAAAGCTTAGCTCTTTCCGAACCAAGAGGCATTTTCCTATTGTTTCTTTGGCAAAGCATCACTAAAAGGGATTGCCAGTGAGTGGTTCTAAAACAATGCTCTTACTGGGGAGAGAGGCCAAAAGGGAGGAGGCTGCTTGAGACAAAGCTTGCTTCATCAAAACCTAGAAGAATCTAAATGGAATCTATGATTCTGTACCTGACATGCAAATGCTGTATTACTGACACACTTTTGAGATTTACCAAATGCCACACTTGGCACATAGATATTCTCTTGTCACTGCTGCCAAAGGCCTTAACTTGCCCTGAAAACATACAATCTCAAACTACTTTTTTCCTTCCCAGGGAAAACTTCTTTCTGCATACATACTTGAGCTCTCAAAAAGTTTGCATAGTTATTGAAAGTAATACATTTAATCTGCCAGTACATTAAAAATTAACAGCATCAGAGGACGTTTTACTCTTATTATTGAATATGGTAAATTTGCGGTTGTAGGAGGCTGCACAAGGAAAGAGATGCCCAAAGGAAACCTGGTTTGCTGTTCTAGTGAATCATTTTGGAAACTATTTTATATCAGTAGATAAAAATGCAGAAGGCACAGAAAAACAAATCAAAAAGAAACCAATTTATACATTTATATAAGTACATATGCAGGTATATACATCAAAAGATGCTCTAAATCATTGGAACAATTGCTATCAGTCCCTTTAAAAATGACTATTTAGGAAAAATAGATTGCATCTTTGGACTGTCATCTAAAGGGGACAGAGGGAATGAGAAGGATGAAAATCCACAAGGCATTTGTTGTCTAAAACCAGCATCCATGTGCAGGTGATCAGCCTCATTCTAGAACTTATGCAAAAACCTAAAGTCAATTTCCTTATTATATTCCAACTGAAATTATCACTGAAATTGTTACCATGTTACTCCTGACATGAAAACGATGTCTTCTCATGTAAGAGCTAAAACCCAATATAGATTGAATGTGTGTGTGTAGAAATGAAATTTGGATTTCACATGAATTTAACGATTTTATGACCTCCTTCCCAAGAGGTCAAGTTATTTCTTATTCTTCATATAAGCAGCTTGCATTTGCTCATCACCCTCATAGGGTCCAGGAGCACTGTGGGATAGCTGGCTTAGGAGTACAGGTATTATTTTGCATATTGCCTATAGAAGTACCATATTATAGACAGAAATTATCTTTACTTTCTAACTTTGCATAATAAAATAAGCCATTAAATTAACACCATATAGAAAATACTGCTTGTCAGGCAAAGAAATGTACATTGCTTTCCAGAAAACTGGGGACATTACATTGCCAATGCCTGCATGAATAATACATGGTTTAATTCAGAAAAACACCGTTTCATTATTTAAAAATGAATAAATTACGGACTTAGAATGATGACTAAATTTTCGTCTCCATCCTACTTTGGCTCAGTGCTCTACTTAAAAAATGAATATGAAAATGCCATTTTACATTTTCTTTTTTTCTCTTGATCATATTAACTCCAGAAATTACGAAACAATG